>CAODLS010071486.1:0-17165 GCA_948243855.1 Flueggea neowawraea | reverse complement strand
CTAGATGTCGAGCCTCCAAACTTCAAATCACTTACCACCGGTCGATGGTTGGTCACCTCGGAAACTGAACTGAGCTGAGACAAATATTTACAAACAAAACAACATGGCGACTATGGCATAACTCAATATGCATGAAATGCATATGCAGACTCAGACGCCGTCGGCGTCAAAAATCCTAGTTCGATCGAAGATCTAGCACTCACGGCCCAAAAATTCAAATCTATGTAAAATTACGAATTGTTCCCCGACTTTTGTAAAATTATATTTTAGTCCTTAGACCTCGTAAAATTACAAACTAGTCCCTCGAGTTCGAGAATATATAAATGACTATTCCAAATAGTCAGAATTCTCAAAAGAGCTCTCAAACTATCCGAATTTGCAATTTTAACTAATTTTCTCAAAATTACAAAATTAGAGCTAAATTCTCAAATTTGCAAATATACTCTAAACTTTCCAAAATTACAAATCTAACTCTCTAGTTTCTAAAATTACAAATCTAGATATCAACTTTCCAAAATTTCAAAATCCAATATCAAAACTTTATTCTCAAAAATACCGAACTTTCGATTCGGCCTACAAAAATTGAAACCAAATATACCTATGGGTTCACCTCAACCTTAAGAACATTAATCCATCAACAATTTCCTCAAACAAACAACCAAATCATCACAAATTGGTCAAACCCGAATCTAACCATAGCCATGTCAATAACTCATTGATTCTTCTGATTTCAAGCTAGATTTATCTTAATCTAACCTCCAACAATCATAATCTAACAACCTACAACATCCGTTTCAACAGAATCATGCAAAATCTGAAACCCATTTCATTTTCTGCCAAAAACCCATTTCAGAAATTAAATGCATGACATGGATGCAAAGAGGTGATAATAACTGAAATCTTACCTCCAGAGATGTGTAGGAATGTTAGGGAACCAATGAGAGGCAGACAGAATCGATCCCAAGGTGAGAGAGAGTGAAAAATGAGAGTTTTGGACAAAAGGGGTCGGGTTTTGGAGTTTAAAAATGACCACGGATTGAAACGCACCGTTTCAGTATTTTCAAAGGCAACGTACGTCATTTTATGCACAACGTAAGTCTTGGACCTTCATGATGTATGTCCCATAGTCAAGACATACGTCGGATAGCTTCCAGTAGCCTCGGATTACAGAAAACAGCTCACGACGTACGTCAAAAATTGATAACGTACGTTGATCATCCACACCCCAGATAACGTACGTCTTGCAAAAATGCAACGTACGTCTTCAAAAATCCCAATGTACATCATGACATCCAGATAACGTACGTCTTCAAAAATCACAACGTACGTCTTCAGCACTGAAATTTCCATACTTGATGTCCTTCGCTCGAGCGCAAGCGTGGAATCATTTCTGGAACTCATCAGCACCCAACCTTACAAAAATAATATCTTTCAAATATCCAAACATCATATCAACACTCGAGAAACAAATCATAACTGGGATCATTCAAAATCGAATGGTGTTCTAATAAAGAGCTTGTCCGAATTAATCGGAACGCTACAGAGAATTTATCAAAACGGGAGAGATATTACAAGTTGGCAGCTGGTCTCGATAGCACGGACAGGAAGCTGAAACAAACAAAATCAGAACATATATCAAAATATGGTATTGGTACTGTGGCAATACCAAAAATGTATGAAATGCAAATGCAGACCCAAAACCTTCGACGATGCTAAAAATCCTATTTCGATCGAAGATCTATCACTCTCGCCCCGAAAATCAGACTCTACGAAAAATTACAAATTGATTTCCCAACTTATGGCAAATTATAAATCAATTCCTGAATTATGAAAATTTACTAAATGGTTTTCAAACTTTTCCAAGATTACAATTTAATTCTCCAAATCATACATATTGAAATAAAAATGTGTCCTAAGTTTCTCCAGAACAAATTCACGACTAATTATATACTCTCAATTTTACAACTTCTTTAATCCAAGCCTAATTACCTTATAAAGTTGCAATCTCAGTATTCACAAGTCCAAAAATATTTCACCCACAGCAACTAACTTATTTATACATTCATTTCTTCCACCAACCCATATGACTCGGTTACCTCCACTTCATAAATATCAATCTTTTAATGGCCAATCCACTTCTAATCACCAAACCCATTACTCAACCTACCAAACTAACCTAAGCTTATCATAAACCCACCATCAAACATCAAAAATCACCAAGAAATAGAGAATTGTCATGCTTTTTCATCACCTACAATTCGGATTCATAAGCCCATTTCAAGAAAAATCATCAAATCACCAAATTCCACTTACATTTATGTTTCCCAATCTAAATCTATTAACATTTAACCAATAGAAAAACCTAGCTTCAATACATCCTAAAGTGCCCCAGAACTAGAGCTTACTCTCACAACCAATGAATGATCAACAACCCCCAATGACATATTGACAAAGAATGGAAGACAACAACAACATAACATCAAGTCCTTGCCCCAATTTGAAGAGAAAAAGAAGGAAGGTTGAATGGGAGGCAAAGAAATGGAAAAGAACTGAATTTGGGTCTGAAGAAGTGAAAGAACGAAAGAAATAAGTAAAGTCTAAAGTGTGGCAGTGATTTACAGTATTTAAAGGAAAGAGGATGCAAAACGGTGTCATTTCTAGACGAAATGCATCAATTCAGGCAAAAACAGGCGGCCATCAGAAGACATGAACAACACTTCTCAGGACACAAGCACAGGCTTGTGTCCATGTAGTGCCAAGACTGTGACACGGTCAGCATTTGTTGCTCGTGTCCTTGACCGTGATGCCTAGAACGTGCATTTTTTTGCCAATTTGTCACCAATCACATTTATTGCAGGTTTTTCTTTCAATTCAAATGAATTCCATCATCAATTAAAGGTTCTAAACACCCCAAAATATCATTAATCATCCAAAAAGCACCTCAAATAGAAAATTAACCCTTCAACATCAAAAATAAAATTCAAATTTAATGAAAATTTACCAGAATAATTAATCAAAATTACACAAGGTGTTACAAAAAAGAAGAAGAAAAGGAAGAGGATGACCCATAGTCAAGTTTATAGTGGCCCAATTCGACATTGGTAACTTCATTTATTGCATGAGCATTTAGTGTAGAATTGTAACATCCCACCAAAGCAAGCAGCTGAAGCTAGTAGGTTAAGCAACATGTTATGCAGCAGCTTTGTGTTCCCACATCGTATAAATTCATATGGATGGAAAGGTTTATAAGTATAAGGGTCTAGCTAATTAAGTAATTCAAGCTTGGACTTACTGGTTGGAAGCCCATTAGTTGTTGGATGTTGCTTAAGGACAAATGTGTGTTTATGTCGGACCGTGACAATTATGGTATAAGAGCCACTCTGTGTGCAAACTTGAACGGTGGTGGGGCAAACCTCAACTGATGGTGATGGCAAAGAAAACCTCAAGAGTTGAGTAGAAGTCCCTGACTCTAAGTGAATCCCACATCAACAGGTTGAGTATAGGCGAATCCCATACCGACAAAACAAGGGAGACATGCTGGGCATTGTGATTGGAAGTCCTGACGACGAGGACGTCGCTAACCTATGGGGTACGAATTGTAACATCCCAGCAAATCAGACAGCTAAAGCTAGCATGTCAAGCAACATGTTGTGCAGTAGCTCTGTGTTCCCACATCATATAAGTTCATATGGATGGAAATATTTATAAATATAAGGACCTAGATACTTAAGTAATCCAAGCTTGAACTTTTAGGCTTAGTGTTTGGAAGCCCATTAGTTGTTGGATATTACTTAAGGACATTTGTGTGCTTGTGTCGGGTCGTGACAATTAATTCCCGGCCCTTAGGTTTGCGACGTCCTCATCACCAAGACTTCTAATCATGATGCCCAGAATCTATCATGTATTTTTTTGGTTTGGGATTCGCCTATACTCAACCTGCTTATGTGAGATTTGCCTAGACTCAGAGACTTCCTCTCAACTCCCAAGGTTTGCCCCACCATCACCATTAGTTGAGATTTACCTCCACTACCATTCAAGTTTGCACACTGAGTGGCTATAATACCATAATTATCATGACCCAGCATAAGCACGCAGTTGTCCTTAAGCAACATCTGAAAACTCATGGGCTTCCAATCACTAAGCCCAAAAGTTCAAGCTTTGATTACTTAAGTAGTCAGGTCCTTATAATTACAAATCTTTCCATCCATATACACATATTCGATGTAGTTCGTATGCATATCTCTTTTATTGCATCTTTTATCTTTGTCTTCATTTATTAGTATAAGGACACGTTTACTTTTATTGCATTACATTTTGTGAATAGCGTTTAGAGGTGTATCAATATGAATTTTTATGTTGTTGCTACTTTTACCCCTTTTTTATTGTGTTGTGAGTTTCACTTTGCAACTATGATCATAATCCGGTTTTGTAAGCACCAAAACCGCCAACACATAAAGAAGCGCTCTAAACTCTCTCTTTATTTTGTGTTTCCATTATTTACATTGAACTTGTCCCAATATTATTTGTTCTTGTTGTTGATCTGGATTTACATTTCTTGAACACTGGGGACAATGTTTTAGATAAGTGTGGGGAAGGGTTTAATTTTTGGAGTGCATGCTTTAGTGTATAATTGGTTTTTTTGTGTATGTTAATGGATTATAGATGCTAAGATTCTTGTTTAATTTTGGACATAATTTTTGGCAAAAAATTTTGTAATGCGTCAAATTTGAGAAGAATAAAATTTGAATTGGTTGGAGGATCTTGTAGTGTGCCAGTATGCTTATAACATGATTAATTAAGGAACAAATGTTATTTGTGAGTTACTTGAACCTCAAATTGGCATTTCCAGCTTGTAAGGTTGGGAGTTTGTTTATCAACAACTTTATTCTATTTTGGTGGCATAATAAAAGGTTTGCAAGCTTATTGCTAAGTTGTCGAGAAAAAATGTTTTAATTGTTTCCAAAACAATTAGAGTATACTTGGCTTACATTTCAAATGAAAGTGCTTAAAAAATGGTGAAAATGGTTATGTTTCTCTTTAGAGGGTGAACCTAAATGTGGATAAGCTCATGGGGCCCCCACCCCGAGGTGGAAATGATAAGTACTCTCAATGGATAACAAATAAGTGTTAATAACAGGGACCCTTAATTCGCTGACTCGTTTGTAGCACCCAAAATGAGAGAGAAGCAATTAAAATGAAAAAGCAATGGAAGAAAAAATTTTGAAAGAGAGCACTTGTAAGTGAATGAATGATGCCAAGTTTGCTCTAAAACAAGGAAATATTGTTTTAACTTAGCAATGGGGGAGATAAGCTTTAGAGATGCCAATAAACTAGAGAATTTGATTTTTGAACTCTTGAAATTGCCACTTATAAGTGCCAAGGATTGGTTCTTGTAATTGATGATTGACATTGTATTACTTCCTTAATCATTTTATTTGCATACTTACATAGTATAAGCAAGCTCTAAACTTTTGATTCAAATTTGTATTCTTTTCCAGTGATTGAAATTGGTTTGCTTAGGGACAAGCAAACGAGTAAGTGTGGGAGAATTTTATATATCCTAAAATTACAATTATAATTAAGCAAGAATCTATATAATCACGACCTATTATTGATTTTTTATTGTGGTATTTATACATTTTTCATGACTTGTTTAGGTCGGGATTGATTTGCATGAAATTGGATTGGGAATGTGCAATGGAACATGAAGATCGAAAGCTCAAAAGAAGCGAAAAAGATGAGCCATGACCATGGTGCAAATCGTCGCCAAACTGTGTACAAGCCGTGGCCAGGCCATAGTCATCAACCACGACCGTGGTTGGGGCGAAAAATGGGAAAACTGGGCACGGGCCACATCCATGGCCAACAAAAAATTGTGAAAATGACAAGGATGGCAAGTGGACACCAAAGGGTATTTTTGGCAAAGAAAGGCTAGGGTTTTTGAGACATGATGAGAAGCATAAATACCTCTCTTAACTTAACTTAGGACATCTCTTGAACACATTTTGTACTCTTTCAACTTTATTATAAGAACAATATTTTTTTGCTTTTCATTTTATGAAGAGCATAAATCTAGGGTTTGAAAAGAGAGGGAGAAGCTTAAAGATCATTTGGATAAGCTTATTTTACATCAGTTTCTCTCTCTTTACATTTGTACTTGTGAACAATGTTCTTTATTTATGTTAGTTGTCTATTTTCATCATATTTCTCTATGTTAGCTTGAATCTTCTAGTTAAGGCCTAGAGATGTAGATTATTAATGAATGCTTGTTAGATTTATGGATGGGTGTCGTGTTTTTAACGTGATATCTTAAGTTGTGTTGGGATTTGAATCAATGACTTTGTATAAATGAATGTTATTATGCTTGATCACCATAGTACCATTACTGACAAATCTAGGTAAAGAATCAAAAGATGAAGGTTAGATGAGGTCTACAAGCATTGAACTTACCATACTTAGTGTAGAAATATTCTTTGTAGGTAAAGTGTTTGATGAAATTCCCAAATGGCTTAATGAATCTAGTTTAGTTAGGTGAGACCGAAAGGACCCTCTTAATAAATTTAAATATTTCTTAAATGAACTCAAAAGAGGTTTCAAGTGAAGTTAATGGACAGAACACTTAAATCCATAAAAACCATGTTCATAAATATAGTAAGTAGGATTCTTAATCAAGTCTCAAAAGCCCTAACATTTTATTGTTTACTGTTCTTCTCTTGTTGAAATTTACTTTAGGTGTTTGCTTTACCTTATTCGTATTTTCAATTTAAGAATATTAAAGCATTTAACTCTTGAAACATTCTATTTTTGGTTTATAAATTGATTACATTTAGTACTCGTCCCTGTGAATAGGATAACCTTAGAATACTTCTTGGTAAAACTACATGATTATCGTGCACTTGCGACAGAATCGATCAAGTTTTTGGTGCCGTTGCTGGGGACGAAGCTACTATTTGCAATCTTTGCTTTTTATTTTTTATTTTTTCCCTTAAGTGTTTGTTTCCTCTGTATTTTCAAGTGATATATGCTTTTAAGGCGTTCTTAAAGAGATTATTTCATTGAATCCGGAGATCAAGAGATTATGTTGATGTTGTGATTTAATGTTTCTTTGGACATGTATTACAAATCATTTTGTGTTTAGATTGTAATGGAAACATGGCAGCCCAGTTTTGAAGTTGTACAGAAAATGACATTACTGAAAAAAAAAAAGAAACAAACAGAGAAACAAACAAAGAGAAAGAAAGAGCAAAAGAAAAGCAACGAAAATAAAGCAAAGTATTATGAGCAGCCTTGTTTTGAAGAAAAAAAGACATGTAGATTTTATGGGTTTGCATTAACCATTTACATTTATGTTGATGGCATGTATTACTTGATTCTATTGTTCTCTCTCAACTTCTTAAGCCCTTATTTGAGCCCCATTACAAGCCAATCTAGTCTTTTTTTATCGGTATTTTGGTTTAAACTCTTATAGTGGTTACGATTTAACTGAATACCAAGTTTTAAAAAGACTTGTTATGAATCTATTCGAGCGTAAACACTTACACCTAAACACTTTGAGAGATAGAGTGTAATCCAGTAAGGGTGTGAATTTGGCTATTTGGGGGGCACTACTAGTGTGGAGATGATCTTTTTAAGATTATCGACTAACCTAGCGTTAGTTGTGTCTTCTCTTGAATCTTTGGTCCATATCAATTTTGGTATTACATTATGTGGGGGTAAAGGGGTGATTAGGAGTTAAGGTTCTTGATAGTTTTAAGCTAATAAAAGCTTGAATACCAGCATTGTTTAAATGTGGGGATCTTTGATGGATTGTATTTCATGCATATTTTATGTTACATTTTATGTTTGTTTTGCATGATAAATTATTACTTGTAGTGTATTTTTATGTGTTGTTTGCTTCTTTGGTTGTTTAGGTGGATGGTTGGTGAAAAGTGAAGAAATGGAGTTGTTTTGGTGTATTTTGGTGTTAATTGCATTACGGAATGGTCATGCCATAAAAGGCATGAGGACTGGACAAACTAATTTGTATTGAGTCGTGTGCTAGAACAAGTGGGCCTCGGGATTTAAGCCTTGTGGACGAAGCTGAAGGCTTTTTAAGTGATTTTTACTGCTGAAACAATATATTAACATTATTATTATTATTTTGGCAATTTTATTTGGAATAGGATTAGGTCTTTGTAGGAGAGCACATATAAATACTCTATTTTTCATTGGAAGCTCTCTCGTCTCTAAAGAATCACGTTGGACAATAGCTATTATTCATCTTTTGTGGTTCTTTTCCTCCATTATGTGTAACTAAACTCCTCTCTAGTCGATGTATTTTTTAAGTTCAATCCATATAGGTTGTGAGACTATTGTTTTTATATATTATTGAATATTTCAAGTATTTATTCAATTCTAGTGCTTTCGTTCTTTTATTATTATTTGTATTGATTATTCAATAAGAGCTCATTGATTGATTGACCGAATAATATATTGCTATTTAGGATTAATAGAGTGTTTCATTAATTCTAATATAGGTACGAATAACTTGAATGATTATGGTTTGACAACTTCCAATGTTATGAAATTGAGTAATCTAGTTTAAATAATTTACGAAGTTTCTGACTTCACTGGTTAGGATATGAATCTCTTTGATTCTTATTGCTACCATAGATTAAACCTTGTGAGAGTGTCCTGAAGGTTGTCTAGTAGTTAGAAAAATAGTCTACAGTGCGTCTCGAAACTATCGATCAGGTAAGAAGATATTGATTATTTGAGTGCGTCACTGATAGCTATAACTCTATTTATTTGAATGGTCGATGTTGATTTTTAGTGTCTATGATCGACTCATTGGATTGAACGGAGAAATATCTTAGCTAGGCATTTAATATTATTAAATTCATTTTATTTCAATTGCTGCATTTTATTGTCTTCTTATTGTGATATTCAATTTTGCTCTTTTATATTTTCAGCTTCATTTATAATTTCTGCAACTTTATTTTATTTCCATTTTTATTTTTTTCAAATAAATAAGTTTTACTAATATCTGTGTATTCGATCCTACTCAATAATATATACAGAATCTTTATTTCTAGCAGGAATTAATTTGTTAGATTAACACCCATCACGGGCCAATTCTAGTTGGTTCACCCGGGCCAGTTCATGATTGGTTAGGTCTATGCCAATGAAATCAAATGCAATTATGCAAATCGGCGGCAAGACTAAGACCGTAGTTTATGGAACGTATAGGTGCAAGCGTTGTGTCAATAAACTGTGCCTCTTGTCATGTATTAACTGATGAAGGGACTCATTTCATGTTTTCTTCCACATTTTTCCTCAGGTCCTAACATAACACTAGTATAAGGGCGTGCGCAATGCATAGTTTTATTTGATTAAAACTTAATGCCTGTTATGTAAAATTATTTAAACATAGAACAATTAATAACAGAATTTCGAATATATTTCTTCTGCCATAATGTTAGTGCATCTACTGTTATATCGTAATGTAACTGCAAGTTTTTTTGTCAAATTTGTGTCAAGTTTTCTTTTTATCATCAAAACTAACTGAATTGGAAATTTTAAATTCAATTGAAATTCTTTTTTGTTCATCTTTAGTAATTGGTTCATTTAGTTAATTTTAGAATCTATATTAATAGTTAAAGTTGAGCCAATATATATATATATATATATATATATAATACATGCCGT
This sequence comes from Flueggea neowawraea, assembly GCA_948243855.1. Classification (NCBI taxonomy): domain Eukaryota; kingdom Viridiplantae; phylum Streptophyta; class Magnoliopsida; order Malpighiales; family Phyllanthaceae; genus Flueggea; species Flueggea neowawraea. Next base: position 7,478 of record CAODLS010071486.1, on the reverse strand, counting down.
GAGGGAAAACAAGCAAATATCTAAATTTTCCTTTTCTAATTCAAAATTTCTAAATATCCCTTCCTTAATCCTACTATTTCACATGAATTAGTTCCGTGGATATTAATTAGAACTGAATACGGAGACATATTTTTCTTCCACATTAGTTTTGCGCACTTTTGAATGATTGATATTTGAGCTTTCTTTTGTGCCACTTGAATCCAAAGTGTGTATTTAGTAAGTGATGGATACTTGTAATTATGATTTAACCACTCTGTTACATGATAGGATGGTACAATGCTCCCTTTTGTGTTCTTAATACAATTAGCACCATCTAATTCTTAGGTTTTATTATTTTGCTAGGGGACAAGCAAAATACAAGCGTAGGGAAATTTGATGTCTTGATTTTGTGCAGATATTTTTGCATTCTTTGACCACCTTTTATGAGTAATTTTCGCCGAATTTGATGGTTTTTGGACTTAATTCTTCATTCTTCACTTGGGAAAAATTTAAAAAACAAGGAAAAAAAACTTCAAAGTGTTAATTTAGGGACCAAAGCTGACATTTATAGAAAAGGACCAATATGCAATTTTACAAAATCCCTGCATCGGTTTTTGAATCGGGTTCTGAACTGGATTTTCTCTGTAAATTTGCGGAATTGGAGAATTTTGAGCTGAGAAGGAAATTTGCTGAAGCCTGTGCTGGAATTGTAAAAACTCTCACCGAAATTTAGTCTAATGAGATTTTGTAATTTTGTGAAGATGCAATCAAGAATACTATAAAAGAGACTCTCCCACACTTATCCTAAGGATCTAAGCCGACTTAAGATGAAAAGCACAACTTTCAGGGCATTTTGAGTGACAGGAACCAAATTGGATTGAAAGATTGACACTTCTTGAAGATTGTTGGAAGATTCGGATCGAGTTTTCCAAAAAAAGGGTTCTTGCTTTCATTCTCTTGCTTTGTCCGATCTGTTGAACAAGTTATTAATATGTTTAGATTTGTTTTTATTTTTTTATTGTCTATTTGATTATGTTAACTTAGAAAGCTTGTTCGGGCTACAGAATGTAACTCTTTAATGAATATTTGCTACCCTTGTATTGGGTTTCGGATTGAAATACTATATACTTGATTTTTCTTTTTGGGAAATTGTTTAACACCTTGATTTTTAATGTAAATATTTTTGTGTTTGGCCACCATAGAATGTTTTGAGATTTACATGTGAAGAATCAAGATGTGAAGCATGTAATGCTCTAGGGTATTGAACTTTTATAATCTAGAATAGAAATAATTTTAGTCTCATAAGGTTTTCAATAAAACTCCTTAAAGATGTAAAAGGGCTTAATTCATTAGTTCAATTAAAAGAATTAACTCAATAGATATAGACAAAATGCTTGATAGAGCTTTCAGATTATTGTAGTGGCAGTTGCACACATTTTCCATAAGCTAGTATCAACACAGCAAATAAGAGTTTTTGAGTGAAATTCTCGATGTCCTGATACCTTCAATATTGATTGTTTATGACGTATTATTGTTCTTTACTTTGTCTAATTGGGTTTGCTTTAGTTAATTTAGTTTACTTGGCTTCTAAAGGCTAGACAAAAATCATGAAATTCGCTATTAGTTCATTTAGTTTTCATCACTTCTAATTACTCACGAGAATTCAACTCACTTGGATACCCTTGAGTTTTAAAACTATAATAGCAACCATGTGGTTGATGATTGTTTGGATCAGTATTGATGAGGAAAACTTGCATTGGAGTCATCGTTGTAGACCTCATCGTTACAAGTGTAATGATGACATGTCAGAAGTCGTCGTTAGTAATATTTATGACAACCTTGACTGTTGTTGTTGTTATATCTTTAATAAAGAAGATAACTAATAGGCTCGTTTGTTAACAACATAATATAACATATTTAGTAGAATATACAATATATAACATTTTATTAAAAAATGTGTAATTTTTTATTTTTTATTTATTACCAATTATTATAAAATGATATATGCTATATATTATATACTATATATTATAGTATCAAATAGTCTAATATTATTTTTGTATGCTTTTAGCCTCATTTTTATTTTTATATTTATGTTATATAGTTTTTTGGACTGTTATGTTTATTTGCTATTTTTTTTTTAAATAGTTACAAGATTTCTAATTCAATCAATTGAATTTCGTTTTAAATACTATTTAATAAAATATTCATACAGCAGATGCATTGTGCTAGTTATTAGTTAAAAGTGACGGAAACTTAGAGAGGGACTAGATCACTCATCAAAAGCCAGAGAAAAATCATGTATTGCATTAGAGCTCAGGAACTTATGGGTGATTCATATATCTTTCTGAGAAGTAAAAAATTGGAAAACATATGTACCGAAAAAAGTTGGAAAACATGTTGTGATTTCCAAAACCTATATAAATTTGAAAACATAATATTTATTTTTTCTTTTCTATTTTGGAAAATTAATTTACTGTAAACAAGTTTTCCAATTTACAGTATATATTTTCTATATTTTCCGAGAAAAATGAAGAACTTCGCCAAACTAGACACACCAAATATTTGTGATTCAATTGATTTCTAATTGTCGATATGAAAGACTAGAAGTTTATATTGTGTAATGAAGCTGAGTTGAACCAATTTTGAAGTATTCAAGCTTAACTTGATAGAAAAATCTCAAGTTTGAGCTCAAAACCTAATTTGATTTGAGTTATAATTTATGTTTAAGTTTGAATTCTTCCAAATTTAGTGAGATTAACCCGAGCTCCATCCGATTTGTTATAAAATTGTTTAGATTTCAACTTAAGTTTGACTCAAGTGCAGTTCATTTCAAATTTAATTTAAATTTGTTACAAGTTAGTTTATAGCTCATTTAATTAATAGATAAGTCAATAGCATTTAGTAAGTAGATAGACTTTTCAGTTGATAATTCATTTAATTAAGGCAAATTATCCACCTATTCAATTAGAGTAGCACACACGTAATATTCATAATATTAGTATTAAGTTCACAAATTTATTATTGAGTGTATTTGTAAGTTATTCAAACTTAACTCCTTAATATATCAAACTTTAAAAATTGTTTAAACTTAATTTCTTTATACGTTAAGCCAAATACCAAATTGTGCATAGGCAGCTTGACTCATTACATGTCAGAGACCAAGTAAATGCAAAGGACGAACCGAAAAACAAATGTAAAGGACAGATAGAATAGTAATAGTCACAATGCGTGGTCCACTTGGATTCTTCTTGGCGCAAGTGATTATGTAAGCAAGATGCCTCCATTTCTGTTTTCCATCAAAATTTGAGGACAGGAAAAAAACAAGGGGCTCATTGGTCAAGGTCATTGTACAAGGTTCTTGGAGCATACTCTCACAAGCGTGGATTTGGGCTTTATACTTGGTCAAGTTGCTGTCTCAGATAGTCTGCCTTCAACTCTTGTTCACATTTGGAGCATACTCTCACAAGCGTGGATTTGGGCTTTATACTTGGTCAAGTTGCTGTCTGAGATAGTCTGCCTTCCACTCTTGTTCACATTTTATCAAATGGTGTCGTCGCATATTCAGCACCACTATGGAAGGTACTTCTTTTGATGTCACCCATTGGCAAGTAAAAACGACTCATTTTTAATTTTGGAATATCTCATATTACATATTTTATTAGATTTCTTTTTATAAAGTTCTCAGCAAAAAAATATTAAATTAACTTAATTGATTACTTATCTTCTAAAAATAATTTTAAATTTAACTTCTTGAATTCTCTAGATTTGATTTAATAAGTTCAACATAGTATCGGTAGTTTCTCGATATTTTTATCATTTAAAACTTATATATTGAGTTTGATTTTTATTTTATAACTATTGAACTTATTTTGTCAAAATGAGATAATTCAATTGATAAGTACATATATAAGATTGTGAGGTCTTAGGTTTTAGATACAAAATGTGACAACTTCAATAGAATCTGATGAAGAGATACCAACCCAGCCAAATATACTGCAGATGAAATGGTCCAGGAAAAGGAGCATACGTAAACTCTATAGTTGCATTTGTATGACCATTGTAGATATTTCTTTCCCCTTCTTTTCTGTTATTTTCCTTTTGTCATTTACAGATCTCTGTTCTAAATTTTTTTTCCTTTCTTGCTCTATCCTGAATTTCAGGATTCCATTGCAACAAACGCCAGTTACCGTAGATGGGGTGCCAATATATTTAGGCCTTTTTCATTTCAATAAAGACAAACCAAATATGTTTCACAAAATATTTTGTTTTATGGTATCAGTGTAGATGCTTGATGACCATTCTTTTTTTTTTTTTTATGGCTTCTTTTCATTCTTTAGTCAAATTCAGCCACTACCTTCTCTAGGCACAGGCCACCAGCCCCAGAAAAGTGGAGAGCCACTTTTGGTTTTCTTATTTATACTTCACATTTTCGTGTAATTGACCACGTTTTTTTTTAAACCATGTAATTGGCCATGCTTAGTCAATTTTTGTTGCTCAATAAAAGTTACCTGGATTAGCCCCTTTTTTGGACCAAAAAAATAAAAATATTTGGGAAGTATTATATTTAATAGATAAAAGGCCCCAAATTAAATTAAAAAAGGAGTTATAATAAGTTTAAAATTTATAAAAAGAAGTCTTAAAATTATAGTCAAGTAAATAATTTAAAATCAAAAGAAAAAAAATCATATAAAACCATGGGAAGACGTATGATAGTTCGAACTATGTGTTAAATTTAATCGCTATTCTAACTAGATAATTTTTTATGCTTAATTATTTCTATTATTATTAAGTTTATATTTTTAAGTGAAATGCTTAAATAAAAATGATTATTTGTGGTTGGGATGATGAGTGTTTAGAAGATGCCAACCTCGTTAAGAGGTTCGGATACACTTACTGATTGCTGACCTCCAACCTTCAACCAAAAAAATGATTATTTGTTGTTGTTATTTGGCATTAAGGTTTTATTTCTGTTTAAATCGATTGTAATGATGGGTATATTAAACTTCTTATATGTAGTTTCCACTAAAATTACCGAAAAGGTAAACTATAATTGTGAAAAAGAAAATACCACTATATCATATTAAATGGAGTAATTTTAAAAAAGGCAAACTTATTTTTATTGCATAATAATTTATAAAATATTATTAACTACTTTTATAACCAAAACTTAACAGAATTGAATTTTTTTTCAAAATTCAAGTTAGTAAAACTTCTTTCTAAATTTTGAAGGAAATTTTAATCAATTATTTTTTGTGCCTTTTAAAATTAAACTGATTTTTATTAATATCTAATGTTTGAGTAAAAAAGTAAAGATTGTCATTAAATTTAATTTTTATTTCAAAAAAATTAAAAGATAAAATCTAAAAAAAATATTATTTTTTTCTATTTTTATAATAAATTTAACAATATACTTTTGGTTAGGGTCACAAATCACCTTGAAATGGCCCTGCATCCAGTATATGTTGATGTTTCCTTCATAGTATGTGACCATGTCAGGACCTTCTTATGTCAGTGTTGCAGCTTATCATAAGCAAAACTAGCAAACCAACTATATCAAAAAAACCAATTAGCCACCACTAAACCTAAGGACCATGATGCCAGTCCTTTTTATCGCCATCCAACTAGGACCACTCACATATTATGAGTACGAAGCTTTACTACAATATTTTTTTCTAATCAGTTAGGAAAAACAGAAGGAAAAGAAAGAGAGAGAGAGAAGCAGAGAAAAAAGAAGAAATACGCTCTTTTTTTTCTCCGCAGTAACTGCCACTCTCCTTTTACCTAGAAGAATTTGCTCTTCATATGTTCCTGATCCAGATTGAGTGTGTCATTTAGACTACAAATAACTCGAGTATTCACGTCGTTAAAACGATCGTGATTTACTCGCGAGACTAACATAAAAAAATCGTTCCTGCCCTTGCTATTCCGCTGTTCATTCTGTTGTGTTTGAAGTTAGTGAGTCAAACCAATTAATTGTTTTGTTCGTCGATTAGATCGGGAGAGGCTTCCTTTAGGCCATGAGTTTGATTCTTTCACCGAAGCAAATAAAATCACTTATTAAAAGAAAAAGTAAAATTTAGAGTTCTTTTAATTGATAGAATTAAAAAAAATGTGGTGAGGATTTTCAAACGTGTACGCCGCTGTTTGTGGATATGCTATAGATTCATACTAAAGGCATCTATAACGCGGTTTCATACCCGCATTATATGATGTAGGGAGAGCATCATCTCTTGGTGTAAACCAACAGTTTCAGTGGACCTCACCTATTTAAAATAAGATTTTTTCTTTTTTTTTTATCCATTGTGTTTTTTTCTGAGATTTTTTGTTTTTTCTTTCTTTCTTCTTTTGACCTTTGCCCATATTTTGATTCTTTTTTTTTCCTTCTAAATTTGTTTTTCACGCGATAAATAGGCATTGTTTTCTTCGATTGTAACAATTTATCATCCCAAATTTTTCCATCTTTCTTTAAGCAAAATGGATCAAATCAACCATTTTATTTTATTTTTAAAAATTATTATTTTAAAAATTCAATTAAATAATTTATTTCATAAATATATTTGTTACTATTTATATGGAATAAATATTAACTCTCAAAAATATTTATGTGAAATAAATATATTTGTTATTATTCATATATTGTAAATAAATTAAATGATGAGTGAATTGATTACGAGTCTCATGTTAGAGTATAATGAAAATTTAAGGATTAGAAAAAAATAGTATAACTAATAAAAAGTTAATAAATTACTAATGTGGCAGTCTATGAAACTCTGAATGAGTTTAATGCATTAAATATGCTCTAAGAAACATACAAAATGTTAGATTGTATTTTTCCAACCCAGCGCAGTTATAAACACATCCATTCTGACTAAATTCATATATTTCCCCATAAATTGTAGGAAAAAAAAACCTCAACCTTAATTAGTTCAATTTCATCTACAGTTCGAGTTACATTTCTGATTTTCTAAAGCACAAAAATGGGCGATCAACTTCACGTCTTTTTCTTCCCTTTAATGGCTTATGGTCACATGATCCCGATGCTAGACACGGCCAAGCTATTTGCTTCAAGAGGCATAACAACCACCATTGTTACCACTCCTCTCAATGCGCCTGTAATTTCCAAAACCATCCAGAAAACCAAAAATTTGAGCACTGAGATCAGGCTGGAAATCATCAAATTCCCGGCGCTTGAAGTTGGGCTGCCACCAGAATGTGAAAGTGTTGACTTCATTACCTCCAATGGAACAAACATGGAAATGGTCAACAAATTTATGGTGGCAACAACCATGCTGCAAAGACCCTTGGAGACGCTCTTGGAAAATTACAGTCCGAGTTGCTTAATTTCTGATATGTTCTTTCCTTGGAGTGTTAATTCTGCAGCCAAATACGGAATTCCAAGGATAGTTTTTCACGGCACTAGTTTCTTCTCTTTATGCATTTCAGAAAGTGTTGCAACTTATCAGCCATACAAGCATGTTTCATCAGACTCCGAACCT
>CAODLS010071471.1:0-17390 GCA_948243855.1 Flueggea neowawraea | reverse complement strand
AATTCTCACGTGCAACATACGTAGCATCTGTGACTGCAAGCACTTAGTACTTGGTCTAGTCTAGGGCCGGGTTCCAGTTTATAATATTGTATTATTTGAGTTTTGAGCAAAATAGGCTGGCTACATCCCATGTGTTTTTTTGTTCCGGCTGCATTAGAAATTAGCTTCAAATTGTTAGATTTTTTAAATGAAATAAGTTCGTTATATTATACTATGCTTGAATTCACGTGAGCAACTTGATTCGCAGACCGAAAATACTCTGCACCATATTCAGGAATACATAAAATCAGTGATGAAGTTGTTAGTTGTTAGATTGCATTACAGTGTATTTTGGTTTGGATGGTTGCAGCCAGCATTAGTAAATACCTATGGCGACAACAGGTGATTGTAGCTAGTAGATTGTGGTTAGTGGTTGCTGAAGTGGAGAATTCAATATTTTGACCTCCAGCTTTAGTCCAATTAAGCATAAAAAGAAGGAAAACAACAAGTGAAAGATCAGTCAATAGATTCTCATTCTGTAGTTAACAAATCACCCTCTTCTTTGCAACGAACATGGCAATTTGCGACCATGAATTGAACACTGGTTCTATGTATTAATACTTGAACAGGCTCTTTCAACTAAAGTCTGGTTGGAAAATTGCATATGGTTTATCGTTATCAAGATTGCGTGCCACAGTTTAAAATCTTCCTTTTCATATTAACTTAGTTCACTTCAAAAACAACGATAGCCTGAAAACTGATAAGATTGAATTATGAACAGTTCCAAAACCGTTCATTAATTGTGAGCAACTGACGATTTTCTCAGCCTAGTAGGTGGGAAAAATACCATTCAATTATGTCCCAAATCATTCAGCCCTCTCTCAGACTAATGCCAAATTATTTATGATTCCATTAATCATGCCACTTGGCAACGCATTAGGCAAATTATGAATGCATTCTTCATCGATTTACCTAGAAATTCAATGTATAAATCTTGCACGACACTTCATTGGAGGTGAAGACTTCAGGAAAGACCTAATCTTCTACAGTGAAGTCAAGTCTAACGCAAGCAGTAAATTAGGTAACAGTTCGTCTTCATCATGTGTTATAATTATCTCATATCATTTAGATATCACTCACTACTAAATGTAGCAAAGGGCCGACCGAGGTCATGTCTGATCAAAAGGGTGAATTCCATGGTCGGTGAGTTATATAGCAAGATTGTTTGGACCATCCTAACATCTAAAGTCTAAAAGTGTCGACGACTAGGCCATTACGGCAGGGCTCATACCCATGTGAAGATGTACGAGAAAACATTGTGAAATGGGTTATAACAAGTAGGTATGGCAACGCATACAACGAAACAAGAAAGAGATGTGGTGACCTATATTTTTGAAGTTCCCTCACAATAATAAAACCTAAAGATTTACTTTTAATTTCAAGTAATATAATAAGAACAAGTTCAATCTCTGTGGCTTATCAAATTGGTGTTTGCTTCTGTGAGGAGATGGGTACCTGCTCTGCGTTGACGATTTTGATCATTGTCTATAGTCGTTGTAGGGACCTGAATCCATTCAGTCCACGCTTAGGATATATTCTTCTAATTATGTTTGTGAAACCAATTGTATGGTATCTCAAACATATGAACTACTAAGGCCTATGTTCAGAGTATTTTTTTTTTATTCTATTAAAGATAAACCTCTTTTCTATTCACAATATGTCTATATTAATTTCATTTGTTCCGAGAGGTATACGAGTTGATTTGAAGATAACCCTAATATACACTAATTCAGCTAAACTGACAAATTAAGAGATTTTATGCTTTCTAAACCTAACTATGACTTAATTATGTTGTTAAGAATCCTAGGTGCACCTGTGTTCAGGTGCTCCTAGGAGTGCCTAAATCAACACTGATTTCAGACAAAAATTTTCTGTAGTGTTCCATGTGAAATTACCTTTAAACATACTATATATATATTGAAATTGAAGATAAACTTCAAGATTTGTCAGAATATATCTTGTCCTGACTGCTTCTTCTTATTAAAATGTCACAGAGTACTTACCAGAAAAAAAAATCTCAGAGAGTACAGGCCACAATAAACGTAGACTATTTCATGTTAATGTTATGCAGCTGCTTGATCAGTAAATGGAAGCTGGCATGAACCCTTCTTCATTGTGTCTAGTGTAAAAAAAGTGTGTTGCATTAATTTGGACCAGTATCTGACAAAATTACAGAGCATTTACTATCGCACAAATAATGTGCCCTCTTCTTTGCTGCAATGATGTTTCAATTAACTAACATGTGGAAGTTAGATACATGAAGTGACAAACTACTTGGTGGCACAGAATATAAGATTGAGCTCATAATTTTTATATCCAAAACCCCTACCATGCATCACCACAAACCCTAGTTGGTAGAAGTTTTTCACTAAGCACATCTAGATTAACTAAGAATGAGATAAATACAAAAGAATGTTTCCAAAAGCAACTTCATTTTGCTGGTTTACATATTCTCCTAATACTTCAGTTCTTTGGCGGCAACCAATAAAAAAGGCTAATATATCCTAAGTATCGTCCTAATAAAAATAAGCATTTGAAAGTCCAAGGATAACAATAGGCATGGTAAAAGTTGTCATAGAAATAGTCTCAGTAAAGGATTGCTAAATGTTTTTCCAATGGTTTCTTGATACGTCTCTGTTGAAGCCGGTGACCGTCATAAATGGGCAGAGGTCCACAATGGCGGATTTTAGGACAAGGTCATCCCAGAAATGTTTCATTGCTGTCCAAAGCCCGAGCACAACTCGTGAATTGGCGGTGCCCACGTGGCTAGTAGGCGTGCCATGTCAGATATTCAGACACATAGATGTGGACGTACACGTGGAGTGGCCGCCCCATCGGGGCTAATATAGACAAAACTGTCCAAATCAGCTTGTAGCACAATTGGCGACTATAAGCGTTGCCTGTCGCCCTTCACATTTACTCTTCAATATGTATTAGACACGTGGGCCATGGCCCCACCGTGGTTGGGCAACTTTTCTCCAATTTGCCGCGATGTGCTGGTATGGTATCTTCTTCCTACTGCACTCCTCTCATTCAATGCCTACAACTGCTTCCACACTTTAATCTTCCCCTACAAAATCAAATGGGAAATTCATGTTTTTGAAGTTGAGAAATTTGTATAAAATTGTAGGTTTGAACTGATCAAAACATAAAATTTCTTTATTTTAACTCTCAAATCTTTTGAAATTGTGTAGAATTAATCAATCAAATATGAATTCATACGTAAAATTTATACTTGTCATTGTTTTTAGCATGTATTGTAATCCTAATAACGCTTAGAGTTACATTTTGGGTGTAATTTTGATTTGATTTGACAGAGTATAATTAGGACATGTTTAATTTAAGATATTTTGTCTTTTGTTGCATTTTGCAATTCTCGAAAAACATGTCGATCCTTTTAATATTGTACAATATAATCTACTAAACTACATCTATTATCTCTCATCAAAATATCAAAAATAATCATTCTCCTGATGGATTCAATATGTAGAGCAGGGGAAAATGGTGAAAAAGAAACATGCATGGATAAAAATTATGGAGGTGTCCCATCTATCTAACAACATTCTATCATAATAAGGGAACAAGCATTAATTGGAATGACATTTTGAAATTGAGATATCAATCAAAAGGGAAGCGCCTATGATTATAGCCATATATATATATGATTAATAATCTAAATGAAACAAAAAAGAATATTTGACTACCCAACAGATGATTTATACAGATGATAGTGATTGTACATGTCTACACTATGTATACTTGTTCAACCAAATCCTTGCATGTGCCTAATCAATGTATTAATTAATTAATTCCCTAATTGATATAACTAAAATCACCTAATTAAATTGAGATAAAAGATTGCTAGCTCAAGTATCTAGTAGTGATAACACAAATATGACGAGAGACAAAACATATATAAAACATCATTCTGAAAACCCTCATCTCTACCCCCAAAAGGGTTGAGAACTAGCAGTTAATGCACTCAATCCAAGTGTAATTATAGTCTTTTAAATATACAATTCCAGGACAATTTTCCAAAATTTATTCACAGAATCACAATACACTCTTAATTTCAATTTTTTAAAATATTGGACCATTCGAAATTAATATTCACAATAATATTTGTCACATTACATTATCTGTTTGTATTTGTTCTGAGTATGAATTATAAATAATTAATTTGAAAGGAGCCCCACAACCTTCCTTAATAGGGTACCCTATAATGAATGAATTAATCAATTATTAACCAATTATTTTGACAAATAGATGAACTTTACTGTAGAAAGACAAGGAAAACAGGAGAAAGTGGGAGAAAATTCTGTTCTTAAAGTCATGTTGGAAACTTTATTTTGTGGGTCCAAACCAAAAAAAAAAACAGATATATATATTCAAGAAGGAACCTCCATTTTTGTATCAATCAAATTCTTCACAAAAGCTTCAAGTCAAGTGAAACCTACACATTTCTGAATCTTACCTCAGTGTTACCACAACTGTACTCATCTCTTATCTTCTCCAAATCATGAGGCCTTCTTTAGCAGTCTTTCTTCTACTTTCATTACTTTTCCTTCAATATTGTCTAGGTATGTAACAATGAAGAGTTTAACTTTTAATGTCTTATTTCTGCACTGTTTAATGAGATTCACTGAAACTTAATCGACATATTTTGATCATTCTCAATTATGTGCAGGAATTCGTTTGGAAAAGGGATTCGTGCAAGTTATGAACCAAAAAGGTGGCTTTGGAGAGGTTATAGTGTGCAAAGGACATTGTAAAGGTACCATGAAGAAAAGATCAGTTTCTAGAGTATCAAAGAAAAAAACACACCACTCGTTACCAAGCATTCATGAAGACTATTATGGACCTAGACATCACAAACCCAAACATCATTAATTAGCTTTCCTCTATTAACTCCACAGCTAGAGAATGATTCATTTTTTAAGCCAACTAAAGTTTCTTGAATTCTGACATAGGAGTTAGCTACTGGGTTTTACAAGGTTTAAACCCTGCATCACCATGTTTACTTTACAAATCAAAAACAACTTTGTCCCACCATAATCGTTCATTTTTTTATTTGACGATCAAGTGGCTCATAATCAAGCGCGAACCGTGTCATAGTGTTGTTAATTTGCTTCATTCATTATTTGCAGGAATGGATAGAAAACTAATGACTCTCGCCACTTCTTCTGCTTCTACTTCTACTACAACCACCACCTCCAAGGTTGGTTATTTTTTCAAATCTATTTAGTGCAGACACATAAATTAAGACATAGAAGTCCTCAGTTAAATGTTCTTAATCTCTACATCTAATTGTACAGAATGAGAAGACCGAAGAAAACAAAACTAAAACTGCGTCGAAAGGGGTGTCGAATGATGGACAGACCGGCGGTGAACAAGAAAAAATTACGGTTAACAATTCGTCGCCGCAGACTTATGAGTACGATCATCAAGTGGTGACTGGCCATGATAATTATGTGGATATCATGGACTACTCTCCAGCAAGAAGAAAAACTCCCATACATAACTGAAGTTTGTGTAGGAATTTAATTATTAATAGATGGAAGAAAAAAAATTATATAAAAAGGATAGAATTGAACAGCATTACAGAAATTGCTGCCGTTTTTTAGGGTTAGGCGATATGATTTTGTACATAGTTTATGTACTATTATAATTATAGCGATTAATTATTATACAATGATTTTGATGATTGAGTGTACCACTTTTGTAACCCTAGCTATATAGTGCATGAGATTGAGAACATAAAAACAATAGTATTTTTGAATTCCATATGGAGTTGAACTTGCAGAGTTCTTATCATAGTACTAATTTTGTTTTTTTAATACTTCTGTTGAGAATTAAATTCTCAATTTTGTAACTTACTACTGTCACATAAAAACATATTAATTATAGAAAAACTACAATTATAATAATTTTAATTTCTCATCAAACTTACATGAAAAATACTGAGTATAATTTAGAACAATTTTATGTAAAGAAAACTAGTAATCAAAGCAACATGCATGTGATCATGCATGTGACCAATAAATTGTTAGCTTAGTGATTAATATATCAATACTGAGAAAATTATCTACCAAGAAGTTAAGATTTTAAATCTTAGAAAAAAAATACTTATTAGAAAAAAAATATTAATACTCTAATTTTTAAAGTGGATGACCACTATAAAAAAAACAACAAGCATGTGATTTGGGACCATAAGTAATTAATTATTTGAATAAAGCAGGCAACTTTTTTTGAACAGTAGAATGAAGTATGCATTGAGGAAACTAAAGAAGAGTTGCAAGAGTATTTTCAACAGCCTTCTCATCAAACCTTTTAAAATAATATATTTTATTATTAATATTTTGTGCATTAATTTATTTTAAAAATTGTTAAACATATTACTTTTTCAATATATTAATTATATTTTATTAATAAATTAATAAAAAGTGGAAGGAATGAATATTAATTCTTTAAAGAAATGGAGTTATTATTCATTTCTCTCTATTTTTTAAATTAGTAATAAAATATTAATTAATGAGTAAAAAAAATAATTGAGTTGAAATTTTAATACAAATAATAGAGAGAAATTAAATAAATTATAATATTATAATGAGCCAATATAAAAAGATTGTTAGGAATGTTTTAATAGAGGTAGTATGGTGAATTAGTGAGTTTAAGTGAGGAAGACCTTCGTGTAGGGGTGGCTACGGTTCCCGAACCGGCGCTTCCGGTTCGTGAATCACTGGTTCCGGTTCAACAAAAGTTTGAACCTAAACCGGAACGTGGCTCTTCGGTTTAGAATGATTCCAATTCGATTTTGGGTTTGACCGGTTAAACTGTCGGTTTCAGTTCCTGTTCAGTCTGGTTTGGCCAACTTTTTTTTAATCAATTTTTATCTCGTTCTTGTGTTCTTTTTTCCGCTTTGATAAAAATATTATTTTCTAAATATTAATTACATTTCTTTTTAATATGGAGATAATTTTTACAAATGGAAAAATAAAGATGCATTTGGTGTACAATTTTTTTAGAATTACAACAATAATTAGAAGTGAATTAATAGAAGTACAATTGAATTAATATACAAGTGGAGAGAGAATTGGTGTGGATATTTGTGATGAATGTTGAGGTATTTATAGAAGAAAAAATTTGAAAGAAAAAAAAAAAAGAGGGAAAGAGCTGTTGCACAATGCACTTCAATGGTCAAAACCAGCGGTTTTGATCTTTGGAACAACCGATTTTGACCGCTGGAACCGGTGGTTCCATGGGTTTTGGTACCCCTAAACCGGAACCAACCCGTGAACCGCCGGTTTTTACTGTACAGTTCACGGTTTCAATCCAAGTACTGTTTTCAACGGGTTTGACCTATCTGGTTCTAATCCAATTTACCGGTTTTGAGTTGGTTTGGTCATGTCTACCTTTGTGTTGTTTCCTATACAGGAGAATGGGCCACAAAGGGTTTTGGGAGGGGTCTATCATGTTTCACTTTGAATTGTCATTCTTACTTGTGGGCTCACCTGTCGTCTCTTGGGTCATCTTTGCTGTGAACCAACAGAACCGAGATCCCGGTGGGGTAAACCATGAATTTGGGGTCTGCGTCTTTGTATTTTTTTCTGAACTGGGTCTGCGTCTTTGTTTAGGGTCTGTTATATAACTCCTCCACATGTGCGAAATTGCAAGTAATATACAAATTTGGACAACCACAACCCTATTAGACGTAAGATATTAGTCACAAAATTAATCTAGAGGTTCTATGATGGGAAAACACTGCCGAGTAGCCTCAGAATGTGGATCTTAAAGAGTTTTATTCTTACAAGGATCCAGCAAAAGGTGAGATAAGGGGCATTTACATATATACTCTACTTAGATATATAAATTTTAAATTCTCGCTACCAACTTTTAATATTCTGTCAAATTTTCCAAAACTAAAAGCTTTTTCAAAATTACATAAGCGACCGATTTAATTTTTGAAAATTAAATTTTTATGTAATTGTTTAAATATTGTTTACACGTTGTTTATATTTGTTTATGTGTGTTTATATTTGTTTATATATTGTTTATATTTATTTATATGCAAATATATATAAAACAAATATAAACACAAAACACATATAAACAAATATAAAAAAGAGTCTGTAAATTTAAAAATTATAACCACACGGACAAAAATACTATAAAGTATATCTGTAATAAGCATACTCAGTCCATACGGAGCAAATTTTGCAAAATTTATGTGGTGTATGACGTAATTATCATGTAAAATAATATATCTTGATCTGTAGGATTTTCTTCTATATCAACACAAGTTTTGAACATAATGTTTTCTTTAAAGAATGAACCATCCGTCCAAAAAATAGAAAATGAGAGTGAAATTTCAATTATTTCTTTTCTTCTAACGTTTGTTTTAGACTTGAAATATTTATCTTTTGAAAAATAAAACGCTCACACTAAAACTATGAGTTTAATTGTTGATGTAATGATGTAAGAGGAAATTGCACAAAATAACAACTTTTTGAAATTTTGGTTAAAAATACCCACCCAACTATTGATAATATAATTGTAAGTTTTAATATTTTATTTTTTTTCACTAAAGAGATAAATTCATTCATAATTTCAATCAAATTTCAATTAAAAAAATGCACTACAATATCAAAACTAATATAGTAATATAAATAATGAAAAAACGAAACCAGAATGAACATACATAAAACCCTAAATTATTTTCTAACTTAAAATAACCAAACATGTACCCATATGTAAAGTAATGAAAATGAAACCCAAATAAAACCCTCATATTTTTATCTTAACATCTAATATAGTTTCAATCAAATTTTAACAATATTTCAATCTATAAAAAGAGCATTATAGTTTAAAAACCAATGTGAACAATGATATAAAGACCCTTGAATGAAACTTACATGAAATCCTTAATTATTTTTTATTGTATCGTGATTTATTTAAATGATATAGCAAAATGTCTGATGAGTTTCAATTGAGTTTCAATAAGAATTTATTCATCGATTCCGAATATTATGCTTTTTGATTTTTTTTTTGATGTGTTTTGAACCTATTGATATGTATTTGTTAGGATATTTTAATTTAATTATTGTCGACTAAAATCTCTTATATTTTTTGGATTAGTCAATCAAAAACTTTAAATCTAGTTTTATCAAGTTTTCAATACCTATTTTTAAGCTAGTTGATCCACGTTTTAATTTATGGGTGGCTATTTTTATTTTTTATTTTACTAATTTATGGACATATTTAATTAAAATTTTGAAATGATCATTTATAAAATATGTTTTAATTTGGTGGATTTTTTATGTAAGAAAACCCAATGATGTAATCCGAAGAAATGTCTAACAAACTGGGCAGTCTAAGGTTCAGAAACAAGCCCAATGTTGCAAATGAGATGTGAATTTATACATCAAATTTTTAATTAAACGTGCTTGTATTTATAAAATGAGATTTCTTTTGTTGGGGCATAACAATGTTGAAGGTGAAATTTCAAGTGAAGTGTGCATATTAGATCATTGTAATTAGATCAATTTAAGCTAAATTGATCTTTTTAATAACAACTTTTTCGATAATATCCCTCCTTGCCTAATGTACAAGAAATGGTATAGGGGACATGGAGAAACTTCATATCCACCTCATCCAGCAGGACCAGCACCAATTCCAGTTGCCTCATCCGTGGATTTAGCTCTTCTGGCATAGCCTCAACACCGACCTGTAGAGATTACTACAAAGAATATTTCACTTTTTTTTATAAGGGAATGATACTCTCACGTCTGGAATTAATCTTTCTTGAAACAATTTGACAGGTCACATTCCTCCTGAATTTGGAAATCTGAACCAAATTAAAATGCTCAATTTATCTCACAACAGGTTGACAGGACCAATTCCACCAACATTAATTTGGTTTTCAGATTAATTAAGGAGTTAGCTAGTTTCCCATTGTGGTTCATCTCTGTTTTTTGATAAGTAATGGATGAATCTATTAAAACCACAACCACCAAACTAGTGATCGGAGCTATAACTGTAGGCATGAAGTTAAAACGGTGGAAAAATATTTTTACAGATGTCACTAAATAAAAATAGCATCAGGACATCGATATACATCCGTACTGGTTAATACAATCTGTAAATCTACAATAAAGAATTAACTTGTCAATATTTTCCAGTTGAGCATGTAGGAAAACACTACAGTTTCGCGATTTCCACAACTCCTATACATTGAAAAAGTATAAAATAAATAGGTGGTTTATAATAATGTGGATGGTGGACCTAGTACAAGCTGGTTTTGTGCAAAAGGATTTCATCACCTACACATTTATAAGTACAAGTGTGCTGGACTTCTATATTTAGAGCATCTCCAATACTCTCTTTAAATTGTAAATCTTATTATTTATAAATAATTAATTACTAAAATCTAACTCAAACCCTCTTTTTATATAACTCTTTATAGTTAAAAATAAAACAGAGATTGATTTTGACTGCTAGAAATAATTAGTCCAATTAACTCTCTATTTTGTATGTCATTAATGAAATCCATTAATATATTTTCTCTTTTTTTATTCTCTCTTAAATATTCATATACCTCCACCGATCATCATTTATCTTATTTAATTTTATTTGTTATTATATAATTTTAAATAGTTAAATTAAAAAATAACATTGGAGTCCAAAAATAATTTCACTCTTTATTCTTAAAAATTATTAATTATACTCTCTATTTATAAATTAACTATAAAGAGTACCATTAGAGATGCTCTTATATCATATTCTAAGTTCCGCTATTTGGCTCACACCTAATGCATGCGAACAAAATAAGTGACAAATCGTGCTGTAATTGTCCAAAAAATGGATCCCCACATAATCACATGTTTAATGCATTTGTCGTCGTTTTAGCTCATGATATTTATGGCTAAAATCATCATGATAAGTCAGACTTATTGAGTTCTTTTAGAACATCAAAATAAACGAGAGAAAGTCACCACTCAAGTATAGATTTATCGCTTGGTTTTGTTCAGACACAGCATTATCAAAAATGCGTACGCAACTTCAAATTCTCGCGCCTTCTAAGCTTAAGTGGTCCAATTTTTTCTACGCTTAAGTGGAGAATATCCTGTTCTTAAAGTTCATGTTGGAAACTTTATTTTGTGGGTCCAGACCAAAAAAACAGGTATATATATTCAAGAAGGAACCTCCATTTGTATCAATCAAACTCTTCACAAAAGTTTCAAGTCAAGTGAAACCTACACATTTCTGAACCTTACCTCGGTATTACCACAACTGTACTCCTTTCTCTTATCATCTCCAAATCATGAGGCCTTCTTTACCAGTCTTTCTTCTACTTTCATGTCTTTTCCTTCAATATTGTCAAGGTATGTAACAATGAAGAATTTAACATTTAACGTCTTATTTGTCCATTGTTTAATCAGATTTATTGAAAGTTAGTTGACATATTTTGATCATTCTCAATCATGTGCAGGAATTCGTTTGGGAAAGGGATTCATGCAAGTTATGAACCGAAAAGGTGGCTTTGGAGAGGTTATAGTGTGCAAAGAAGGACATTGTAAAGGTACCATGAAGAAAAGATCAGTTTCAAGAGTATCAAAGAAACCAACACACCACTCGTTACCAAGCATTCATGAAGACTATTACGGACCTAGACATCACAAACCCAAACACCATTAATTAGCTTTCCTCTCTATTAACTCCATAGCTAGAGATTGATTCATTTTTGAGCCAACTGAAGTTTTTTGAGTTCTGACATAGGAGTTAGCTACTGGGTTTTATAAGGTTTAAACCCTGCACCACCATATGTACTTTACAATCAGAAACAACTTTGTCCCACCAAAATCTTTACACTTTTTAATTTGACGATCAAGTGGCTTAAAATAAGCCCGAACCATGTCATAGTGTTATTAATTTGCTTCATTCATTATTTGCAGGAATGGATAGAAAACTACTGAATCTCACCACTTCTTCTGTTTCTACTTCCACTACAACCACCACCTCCAAAGTTGGTTAATTTTTTTCCAAATCTATTTACTGCCGACGCATAAATTAAGACATATATAGAAGTCCTCAGTTAAATGTTCTTAATCTCTACATCTAACTGTACAGAATGAGGAGGCCGAATGTAATAAAACTGAAACTGCGTCGAAAGGCGTGTCGAATGATGGACAGACCGGTGGTGAACAAGAAAAATTTACGGTTAACAATTCGTCGCCGCAGACTTATGAGCACGATCATCAAGCGGTGACTGGCCATGATAATTATGTGGATATCATGGACTACTCTCCAGCAAGAAGAAAACCTCCCATACATAACTA
Organism: Flueggea neowawraea; assembly: GCA_948243855.1. Lineage (NCBI taxonomy): Eukaryota > Viridiplantae > Streptophyta > Magnoliopsida > Malpighiales > Phyllanthaceae > Flueggea > Flueggea neowawraea. The sequence goes on along the minus strand of CAODLS010071471.1, from coordinate 5,016 downwards.
TTAACTAAAGTTTGTAGGTTTTTAATTATTAAAAAATAGAAGAGAAAAACCTTTTTTTTTTTTTTTTAAAAATGATAGAACAAAACAGCATTACAAAAAATGCTGCCGTTTTTTTAGGGTTAGGCGATATCATTTTGGACATAGTTTATGTACTATTATAATTATAATTATAGCGATTAATTATTATACAATGATTTTGATGATCACTTTGTACCACTTCTGTGACCCTAGCTATATGGTGCATGAGACCATAAAACAATATTATTTTTGAATTCCATATGGAGTTAAACTTGCTCTAGCTAGATAATAGTGTAAAACTATTAATTTCATTTTTTTAAACTTCTGTCGAGAATTGAATTGTCAATTCTTTAATATTAGAAATGATTTTAATATTACTAAATAAAAGTATATTAATTATAAAAAACTATAGTTATGCTAGTTTGAAATTTTCATCAAATTTACATGAAAAATATTGAAATTCTAATTTGGAATAAGTAAAGAAAACTAGTAAGGAAAGCAACATGCATGTGAACGATAAGTTATTGATTTCAAGGTTAATATACCGGTAGTAGAAGAATTATGCACCAAGAAATTAGGAATTTATTTCTAGAAAAAACATTTGTTAGAAGGGGAAAAACTGTTAATATTTTAATATCTAAAGTGGATAATCACTTTTTTATGAAAAGAAAAAGCATGTGATTTAAGAACATAAGAAATTAATTAACAATGCATATAGAAATGAAGTAGGTTTTTTTTAACAGTAAAAAGAAAAGAGTTGCAAGAGCATTTTCAATAGTCTCTTCATCGATCTTCTTTAAAAAATATTAATTAATAAGAAAAAATAAATTAATTTTAAATTTTCATATATATAATAGAAAGAAATTAAATAAATTATAATATTATAAAGAATCAATTCAAGAAGAATGGTGGATTCTATAGTCAATCTCTCTAAATTGGTCTGTATCAGGTAACAAATTTTGACCATTAGATGTAGCACAACAAATCTGAACCATTCATTTCATAGGGTGTATATTCCTTCAATTACTAAATTTGAATAAATTAAGTAAAAGTAGTAGAAATTAAGTAAAAATTAATTAATATTTTTATCTTTTAAATAATATTGGACACCTTTTACTTAATTTTTTTATTTTTACAAATTTTTAATAAATTAAGAAAAGTTAAAAAATTAAGTGAAAGGTAGATTACTTAATTCAAATATCCTTTACTTAATTTTAAAAACTTTTAGTTAATTTTTGTACCATTACAGAATTTTAAAAAATGAAGTAAAGGTAAAAAAATAGTAGCGGGTAAGTTACTTAATTTATTTATATTTTACTTAATTTGGGTAATTTTCACTTAATTTTTTTAATCTTTTACAGAATTTTGAAAAATTAAGTAAAATTAGCCAAAATTAAGTAACTCGTAGAGTTATTTGCAACAAAAAATATTTGTCACTAAATTTTACCTTACGTTTAGTGACAAATATTTCTGTTGCCAATAACTTTACGAATTACTTATTTTTAATTAACTACTTTTACTTAATATTTTTAAATTATGTAAAAGATAAAAAGATTAAGTAAAAGTTAAAAGAATTAAGTAAAAGTACTAGAAATTAAGTAACTTATCTGTTACTTATTTTTTTTTTCTTTTACTTAATTTTATTAAATTTGGTAACAAATCATCTGATTAAGTAAAAAGCCTTAAAATTATGTAAAAATTTAAAAAATTAAGTAATTTGTCAGTTATTAATTTTTTTAACTTTTATTTAATATTGAAAAATGTTGTAACCGGTAAAAAATATTAAGTAAAAGGTGTAAACATTATGTAAACGAAAAAATTATTAAGTAATTGACAAGTTACTTAATTTCTATTACTTTTACTTAATTTGTTCAGATTTAGTAATTAAAAGAGTATACACTCCATAAAATAAATGGTTCAGATTTGTTATGTTACATTTAATGATCAAAATTTATTGCTTAATACAAACCAAATTTAGAGGAACTGACTATAGAAGTCCCCAAGAACAATGGTTGAAATGCCCTAATACAGGTAGTAGGTATGCTGAATTAGTGAACTTAAGTGAGGAAAACCTTTATGTTGTTCCCAATATTGGAGAATGATCCACGGAAGATTTTGGGAGAGATCCGCCATGTTTTGCTTACAGAATGCAGGGCACGAATTGTCATTCCTACGTGAGGGCTCATCTGTTGTCTCTTGGGTCATCTTTGCTGTGCCAGTGCCCCAACAGAACCCAGATCCGGGTGAACCATGAATTTGGGGTCTGCGTCTTTGTATGGGGGTCTGTTATATGCGAAGTTGCAAGTAATGCACATATTTGGACAAATCCAACCCTACTAGACGTTAGATTTTAGTCGCAAACTTAATCTTGAGGTTCTATGATGAGGAAAAAACTGCCGACTGGCCTCAGAATGTGGATAAAAGAGTTTCACTATTACAGGGATCCAGCAAAGGTGAAATAATATATCCTGAAATGTAGGATTTTCTTCTACAACAACATAATCTTGAACATTATGCTTTCTTTGTAGAATGAGCCATCACTCCAAGAAATAGAAAATGAGAATGAAATTTCAATTATTTCTCTTCTTCTAACATTTGTTTTAGACGTGAAATCTTTATCTTTTGAAAAATGAAACTTTCACACCCAAACCATGAGTTTACCTGTTAATGTAATTCTAATAAATTTCCAACAACCTGGGCAGTCTAAGGTTCAGAAACAAGCCCAATGTTACAGATGAGATGTGAATTCATTCATCAGATATTTTGAGGCCTGTTTGCTTGGTGTATCGAACAAGAAAGTAATCAATACGGCAGGCTTAGCATTCGGCCATGCTATGTGTCGAAGGAGCTGAGAACAATAAATTGACCTTAGACGACCGGGGAAAGTTTATTCTGATAATATACTGATAGGAAGAATTTCCTCAGTTTCTTCCTCATCAATATGATTTTGAACATGAGTTTTCATTTAAAAAATGAATAATCAATCTCAACGAGATGTCATTTTGCTGTACAGGATAATTTTCATCAATGAACGGTAGTTACATATATGACTAGGCTTTGTGACGACAAGTCGTGCATATACTTTTAATTTCTGCATTTAAATTTTTGGGGATATCTGCGTCTTAACGGCCACGGAACCCCGTTAAGACGCTTAGTGGACCACTAAACTTGCAAAGTCAGAAGTCTTTGCTTGATTAGGTTGTTTTACCCGATCTTAAAAAATTACTCTGCCATGATTGAAAGATCATGGAAGATGTATCCTCCCAGCTCTTTTCCACATCATTTTGATTATAATTTTTATTTGATTAAGCGTTTTGATTATGATTTGCAGCAAGATATAGAGGAGAGTTGAGGCTACAAAAGCTTATGCCTACCTGTGTTGTTGCCGGTTCATAGTAGTGTTGGTGACATCAAGACTCGACTGCTATAATACGGGTGTAGTAGTGTGATGTTGTTGCAATTAGGCTAAACCAATTAGTGGCAGCAGCGTTTGTGGTTATTATAATGCAAGCATGGTGTACATTTGATCAATTAGCATTTTATTATCTGGATGGAGAATTAATAAAAGAATTTATTAATTTCAGATGACCCTCCAAGCATTTATTAATAAAAGAATTAACAAGTGAGTTCAGTCTGTGACTATAAAGATCGCTGGATCAAGAAGAAGATTGTGGTCCAAATAAATGTTGTGAGTTTTGGCTTTTGTGGTATTGCAAAATTCCATGTTGTGATTTATTTTTTGGCCCAAAATTTAATCCCACATTTTGTATTAAGATAAGCCAAACAGTCCCCTTAAATTAAAACCACGTTTTTTTATTTGCTTCTGGAGGCAACATTACATTTTGACTGCTTAATTGGCAGAAATGTTCAACCGACTCTGTAGCACCCACTTCCAACTTTCTCTCCTTTTTTGCAGCCACGTTTCCTTTTTGTTAAATGCTCCAACGTCCAAAATTGAGCCTCTCGAATGTTGCAAATTAATACAACACGTACAAAACAAACTGTAAAAGAAAAATGCACTTTACTTGGTCTTCCTCTTCCTTATCTTTTTTTTTTTGTTGGGTTCTTATTAAAAATAAAGATCCTGTTGTTTTATCCTGGGAAAATAAATTCTTTTAAGATAGTGACGACGCGACTCAAGCATTTGCGTTCCTGTGCTTTCAAGTTTTTGTTCTGATTCCCATACTGTAGATCCAACAATTGTTACTCGCATTTATTACACATAATGATGAAATCACGTGGCAAGTGCTGGTTGGGTTGTCATTACAAGAAACAAGGCGCTCCGAGACATCAGGAAAGTCAGTAAAGCTGACGTACGAAAAGACGGATGGCACGTGAATACTTGAAGATCACGTCTCCAAATCTCAGGAAGAACGGATCGAGAATGGTTTTAGACATTCAGAAGGGTCTTTTTTGGGAAGGAATGACTCGGGAATGAGCCAATGAGTTAGGAGCACTCACCCACGACAGTGCACGAGGAAACGTGGAGTAATTTATGGAGAACAAGTCCGAAGTAAGAATGTGTGAGAGTTTTTCGGGGCACGACGATGAAGAAGAACATGGGCTTCCTCAGAAATGGAGGACGTGGGGAGAGAACGTGACTATCTGAGCGGGAGAAAATAAAGTATAAAAAGGGGTCACTACAAGACAAAGGACACACATCAACACCCATCATTATTTTTGCTTTTACTCTGCAAGTTTTTATTCTCATAGTAGCATAGTTTTCTTTGTCCAAGACTCAAATTCATCCTGTTTGCATTGACCATGGCCTCAATAGGTCATTTTGAGTCAAGTGTAAGTTCACGAGTTCTCTCTTAAGTTCAATTTCAGTTATTAATTTGTTCCTTTATTCTTTCTTTATTTGTTACGATCATTCGATTAGTATGTCCGAAAGTCCTAATGCATTAGGCAACACCGAACCCTATACGATTTTCCACCTCTCGAATCTCGCATTTGCGACCATTCGATTCCCTAAAGAGAATTTCAAGAACAGTTTTT
>CAODLS010071214.1:0-11983 GCA_948243855.1 Flueggea neowawraea | reverse complement strand
CACCCCGCCCCCGCCGAGATCGCGTCCTCTGCCACGACCTCTATCACTCTCTAAAAAAAAATATATATATATATATATATATATATATATATATATATATATATATATATATATATGTATGTATATATATATATATATATGCAAATCAATACGCATGCAACTACGACAGTACCTGAACAAAAATCAAGGAATATTCAAAGGCAGTCCGATCGACTCAATCAAAGATACCTAGGCTTCATACCGACCCCAGACTATACGATAACCTAATGCTCTGATACCACCTTTGTCACGACCCATTCTTGGGACCATGACCGGCGTACGAGGTGAACCGTCTATGGAAGCCATGCCTATCTCGCACAAGCCTCAAAGATTTAAAATTATACCCATTCATTTATTTAAAATATTTATTGGAAAATTATATAAACCATATATATATATATCAAAATATAATATATGTAAATATATACAAAGCGATCTAATCGCAAAACATAATATCAAAATCAAATACACAACCATATAACCCTACAGCATTCGAAATAAAGCATCTATTACAAAAGACATAGCCCGGCAAAAAGGCGCTACTAACCAAAATATATGTGTCTCACTAGGCGGAGAATGTCCAAAGGCTGCTGGGTCGAAGTCAACCTATAATCATGGAAACAACACAACACAGAGAAACAAAGGGGTCAACCCAGTGAGTGATGGACAACACTCCAGATTGCCTCATTTGTGCCTCATAAAGATTAGCCTGAAAACCATTTGAAAACTAGCACATGCGATATACTTATACACCATATACATAGTATGGTTTTCAGAAAAACATTTCGAAACTGTTTGAACCAAAAGCAAACACATGCACATTGGTAAAATACTACCCATAGTATTAGGCTTTTCTGAAACCTCATATACTTATCATGGGGCCATAGAAACTCGTGGTGTGTTCTATGTCACTCCCCCACCGTATAATGATCAGGGTCATGCCATTGATCCATAATCCAATCATGTATCGGGCCAGGGTAATATGGTTACCGTCTACCTCGATATCTAGGTATCATTATGCATTGGTATACCAAAGGCTACGTACCCCACAGCGAAGGTGTCCCACAATCAAAAACATAATCAAAGCCATGCATATTCATCATCAAAATACGTGAAAAACATATGTATATCAATACATACATATAACTTTATTCAAAACAAAACCATAAATACTTATTTACATAATCAGTTTTCATATATTTAACACATCCTTAGATTAGTCAAGTTCACAATTTAGTTATAACACATCAAAAACGTATACAGTTTCGAGACATAGTCTATGTGTCTAAAGCTATCATCCACTCACTTGGATGTCCAAGCTCTAGGACTCCAATCAAGCACCGCTAGTGGGTGGCTGCTGGTGTTGGCAAGCACAGGATGCTATAACAAATACAACATGAAAACATCAATATATGGTATTGTGGTTGTACCGAATGTATGAGTGCAATGCAAATGCCCAACTCGCAAACGAGTACCTCCCGACTCTCTAAATACTCATAAATACTATAAACATCCCCAAAAACACAAATCTGACATCCTCTTCCTCAAAACAAATCAAAATCAAAAAATTACATTTTCAGCGAAGTCTCTACGACAAAAAATACTTGCAAAAATACGCTAACTTTTGATTCGACCAAGATTCGATATTTTCGATCATACCAATCAACTTAAAATCATCCCTGGAGTCTAATTTCATCATTTGTTTCAATCAAAACCACCTATAACCATTCAAACCAAAAATCACGTTTTCGGACAAAAAATGAACCCATAAGAAAAATCATATAATATAGGAATTTCTTGAGAGGAAAAAGAATCAAATTTTGTCGGATTTGAGTGAGAAAAGAGAGAGAAATGGTGAAAATATGAAGTGGTGTCGGGTCTGGTTTAATAGAGAGGTCTGCAGAGCAAAACGACGTCATTTCACTCAAGTTTCCACTATCACACACTTGAACGACATGCAGAACGCCCAGACGATCGGATGCAACGACAAGTCGTTCGATTGCCTCGCGTGAACGCGCGAGCGTTCTATTTCACGACGGGTCTTTTCCAACTGGGATCAAACGCACGCACGCGAATGACAAGCGTTTCGGCGAGAACGACGAAGCCCCCAAACGACGAACGACTTGCAGTATGTCAACCCAAAGTGAACGATCGATCGTCCGGTTGCATTTTCCTTTTTTTTTTCTTTTCAATTTTTTCACCATTTTAACTTAACCAACCACTTCCAACTCACCCTTAACCTTCATTAATCACCCAATTAACATAAAAAATATGCAATTAACCCTCCAATCACCAAAAATAAAATTTCAAATAAATTTCCAAATTATCCAAAATAATTATTCCAAACTAATTACTCCAAATATAATTCTCCAAAATAACTGTAAAAATTATGGGGTATTACATTTTCTATATAATATTTTTAATCCAGATTGTATTTTTGGGTTCGCAACAGTTCACAATGGTTCAAAATAGGGTATACAATTCATATTTTCAAAAAAGTCTAAATGATTTTTTTCTTAATTATTTTTGTAATACCCCGTCCGTTCCGATGAGTTCTTTGTAGCATTTCGTTCGGTTCCAACAAGATCCTTTATTGAACCCCCTTCGATTTCGAGTGAACCTCATTAATTTCCAGTTCAATCTTTGAATGTTTGTGATGATCTTTAGGTGTTTGTAATGTTGATTTGATGTTTAAGGATGCTAATTGAAGTTATTTTTGGCAAGGATGAGTTGTGGAACCCTGTATATGATCTAACGCGTGCGCGAGCGAGAGACATCAAGAAGACAAGTTGGAAAAGCACAACATACGCTATCCTATTCCAAGACGTGCATTATCTAGAAACCATGCACAACTTATGTTGCACAAAGTGAAATGTACGTTGTGAGGGCATAATTCACAACGTACGTTGATCATCATTTTTGCAGAATAGAAGCTTCTGGATGCAATTTTAAGTATCGTAACTTACGTTGTGTCACCAAGATGTACGTTGTGAGTGTCCAAGAAGTACATTGCATGAAAAATAACGTATGTTGCTTAGTTATTTCAGTGAACAGTGTGTTTCGATCTGCAGCTTCGATTTAAACCCCAAAAACCCGACCCTTTTGTCTGTCACTCTCATTTTTCACTCTTTCTTACTCTCAGATCGATTCTCTCACTTGCTCATTGCTTCCTCAATGTTATTTAACATCTCTGGGGGTAAGATCTCACTTCTAATCCATTATTTTCATTCATTTCATGCATTAATCTTGGATTTATGTTTTAGTCCGAATTTGAAATGGGTTTTAGATTTTGGATGAATCTAATGAAATGATTGTTATGGTTGCTAGATTATGATTGTTACATGTTATATTAACATGAATCAAGCCTTGAATCATAATATTTGATGAGTTTTGGTTGGGCTTAGGGTTTGGAAGGATTTGGCTTAATTTTTAGAGATTCAGAGTTGTTTTTGAGAAACCGATTGTACAAGTGAGTTCCTGATATTGGGATTGACCAATATGGTTGCTTAGTTTCGATTTTTATTGGTTGAATCAAAATTTGGACTGTTTTGGTAATTTGCCACAGGGACTGAAAGTTATATTGTACATTTTAGGGACTGAAATTGGATTTTCTATATATATAGAATTAAATTACATATTTTTTAGATTATGAGGGTTAATTAATGATTTTTAGAGTACTAGGGACTCATTAATAAATTTGGAATATTTTGGGTACTGAGTTGTAATTTTCCAAAGTTTGGGGACCAAAGTGTAATTTTACACTGAGGTGTAATATTTGATTTATTATGTTTGGCTTTGGTACGAAAAAGGGTTTTAGCATTTGTATGAGCGTTTGGGCTTGCATATGCATTTGCACGCATTATGGTACAACCATAATACCTTGTTTGATTTGTTTTTGATATGTTTATTCCAACTTTGTTTGGTTTTAGAGGAGACCAGATATTCCTCTGTGGACCGCAATCTGGATTATTTGTTCGGCGTCCACGTGAGTGCGGTAGTCGCTTCAACACATAGTTTGTATCCTCTGAACTCTGTATATGTTTTTATGTGTTTGACTTTCGTATGTAATCCAGAATAATAAAGGATAGGAAATCCTAAAATTTGACTGATGTGTGGAAACTTGGTTTTCTATAGGATTTTGATGGTGTTTTAAATATATATCATGTTTTGATATTAAATATGGTTTCGGTAATAACCATTTTGTTTTGGATTTTAAAATATTCTCTGTAAACAATACTTTGTTCGATACTTTGAAACATTCTGATAATAAATGTTTTGTTCGAACATTTGATATATTCGAGGAGTATTCCTTCTGAATTTGGATATGATTTTTGGGATTAAATTCTGTTTATTTGTATATGACCATTTGAATATTTCTAAATACAAGTATTTCAGTATGTTTTGACAAAACATTTGATTTGGGACACCTAACTACGGAGTAGCCAAACTTGATACACCGATGTTGTATCATTTACCTAAGTGGCTAATACTTTGTCCCTAAGTGGCTATGCTTTGTGCCTTAGTGGTTATACCATGGTACCTAAGCGGCTAATCGCTGCCTAAGTGGCTAATACTAAGTCCAAGGACTCTACCTTTTGTTTTTGGTCCCACTAAACCTTTGATACTATGCTTTGTCATCGTTTGAAAAAAATAAAATAAATAAATATGTTTTTGGTAAATATTTTCGAATGCAAATATTATGGTTATGACCGAGTATAGATGGCTCCACCTTTTGCTTTGGTTCCATTGAGTTTTAATATTTTATCTCTGAAAATCTTTTGGAATTTGGATTCTATTTCTATTGGATTTTAAGTATCTTTGAAAAGTAAATATTATCGTTATTAATATGTTGAAGACTCAATGTTTTATTCCATTTAATTATTTAATATAATTTGGAGAATGTTTTCTGTCTTCTTTGATTGTGAAAGTTTGCAAAGATGGATTTTTGAACTACCTTGTCTATATATACGAGTGTAAATGGTTCACAATAACCGCAACATAGAATTTTATGAATAATTTTGCAAGACAATAGACTAATATTGACAATTAAAAAGTTAAGGCGCTGATTTTACAAAATCTGAAAAATTCAAGGATTGATTGTGCAATTTTTCATAGCCATCTTCAGTTGCAACTAGGATTTCAAAAAACCCTAGCTGCTTGCTCAAATACCTCTATCGCTGTCACAATCTAGCCACACCACATTTTCATGGCCGCTCTCCAAATGCGTTGCCTCTTCAAGGACTGGATCTTGTCGCCACACCCAATCATCCGCCGCCCCCACCGCCTCTCCAACTTGTCTCGTTCATGGTTTCGAAGACAAAAGAGGACAAATCGAAGCGAGTGGCGGGGAAAGGGCAAATCGAAGCGAGTGGCAGGGAAAGGGCAAATCGAAGTGAGCGTTGGGGAAAGGACAGATCAAAGCGAGAGGTTTTGAAGACAAGAGAGGACAGACTGAAGGCAAGAGAGGCAGTTATCCAAGGCTAGAGTTTCAAAGGCGAGACAGGCAAAGATCCAAAAGCAGCAAGTGGTTCAATACGAGGATGTAATACCCCGCCTGTTTCGATTAGAGTCCTTGTAGTTTTTCTAATTGAGTTCGATTTGATCTTGGATAATTGGATTTAGATTGATTTGTTTTATGATCTTTTGTGTTTAATGATGACAATTATGCCTGGTTTGGTGTTATGGAACCTCGAGGATGGTTTGAGACAAGTTTGGAAGTGTGAAACATCGAGTATGTAGGCTGAGGTGCTTACAACGTACCTTAGAACAAGTGTGACATACGTTATCTGGATTTTGGAAGATCAATGTGCGTTGTGAAGGGGAAGACACACATTGATCATGTACAATGTACATTGTGAAGAAAATGGTGTACGTTGTATTGTGTTTCTTAGGATCCGTGGCTACTGGATTCATCACAACGTAAGTTTAGGGTGTGTAACGTATGTTGTGGAGGGTGGCAACGTGTGTTGGGCTTCAAAATGACTTACGTTGCTGTGTATTTCGTTGAAACATCGTCTATCTTTAAAACCCGACCCCTCTTCGGCCTCCACTCGTTTTGTCCACTCATTTCACTCCCAAATCCATCTCTTAGTGTCTCCCAAAGTCTCTCATTGTTTCCTCTTGCTCCTTAAGGTAAGAACACTTCTTAATTCATTTATTTTCTTCCATGTTTGCACTGAATTACGTTTTGATTCATGGGTTTTGTGGGTGACAATTTTGAAGATTTGAGTTGATTCAGTTTGTTTATGATGAAATGGATGTTATATGTTGTTAGATTATGATTAACAATCTAGCTTGAAATCAGAAGGAATGATGAGTTCTTTGAGTGGCTAGGGTTTAGTTCGGGTTTGGGAAATTTGTGATGATTTGGTTGTTTGTTTGAGGAAATTGTTGATGGGTTAATGTTCCTAAGGTTGAGGGGAACCCATAGGTATATTTGATTTCATTTTTTGTCGGCCGAATCGAGATTTTGATATTTTTGAGAATAAAGTTTTGTCCAAGCTAGTTTTGTTCAAGTTAGTTTTGTAATTTCTGAAACTTGGGTCTAGATTTGTAATTTTAGAAACTTGAGGGTTAGATTTGTAATTTTGGAAAGTTAGGGAGTTATTTTGTAATTTTGAGGAAATGAGTTAAATTCGTAGATTCGGAGAGTTCGAGAGCTCTTTTAGAAATCCTGACTATTTGAAATAGTCATTTGTATATTCTCGAACTTGAGGGACTAGATTGTAATTTTAAGAGGTCCGGGGACTAAAGTGTAATTTTATGAAAGTCGGAGATCAATTTGTAATTTTATATAGATTTGGATTTTTGGGCCGTGAGAGCTAGATCTTCGATCAAAATAGAATTTTTGACGCCAATGGCTTCTGAATTTGCATTTGCATTATATACATATTCTGACATGCCATAATCACCCTATCTGAGTCTGTTGTACTCTGTTTCTGTTGTTAGCTCTGTTTGACTTTCGAGGCGACCAACCATTCACCGGTGGACTATGATTTGGAGTATTGGCTCGGCGTCCAGGTGAGTGCGATGTCGACTTCAGACACATAGGCTGTGTCTTCTGAAATTATATGTTTTTTATATGTTTGGTATAAATCTGAAATTGGTTTAATAACTGTCAGGTTATTAATAATTGGCTTGTGTGATTAATAACCACACCTAGCATTTGAAATTACTTTCTAAAAATGAACTCTGTTGCATGACTGTCTACTAATTATACATTTGAAAATATTTATTATATTATATGCTATCATTATTATCACTATTTATGTTAGCATAAATATCGTGATAATATGATACATGTCTGTTAAATAATTTGTCCTGCGTCTGATAATTAAAATATGTATTATGTAGCATAATACATATTATCTGCTTCTGTTACTATGTGTGTGTGTGTGTGTGTGTGTATAAGTACGTATTTATATAGTACTCTGACTCTGATTCTGAAGACCTAGTTACGAGGCAACTTAGCCCTTGGTATATCAATGCCCTGACAAGACCCAGTTACCAGGGTAATATGGTAGCCGTGTGTCCGGCCAGACCACGTGCTCTGTTTGATCTGACGAGACTCTGTATGATTCTAGTGGTGTAGTCCACACTATACTCTGTTTACTATACTATGCCTATGAGCCTTTGTCTGATATTATATGTCATAGTAGTTATTGTCTATTATTATATTATACATGGTATAATATATCTGTTAAGTTTGTATTATTGCTCATTCCCCCTTAGTATATTGTACTGTTGACTAGCGGGGTATATCTTGCTGGAGCCTGGAGACTACAATGCTCACGGTGTATCCTCTGATTAGCTTTGTCTGTCTCTCACAACTTTGAGACCTTTAGGGTGATGGGTACTATTTGGGGCCCCTAAGGCTGTCAGCTGTTCGGCTCTCTTGAGTTGAGCACTATTAAGGCTCTTGAGGTTGCTGACCCTCTGTTAAAGATCTGGTTTGGCCAGTGCAATTTCAACATAATACGGGGATATGATCAATGATTATGAGATTTGTATACATTCTAAATAAGTATTAATAAAATATTATGTATAAGATTCTATACAGTCTGAATAATATGAAATAGTATACAACGCTGCATGCGTTGTCTAATCCTTTGTTTAATATGGATTTCGTCTGATTGCATGTTGTCTGTTCTGGTTGCAAAATGTTTTGAACTATACTAGTATGTATAACGAGTGTATATACATATACCTATATATGTTGCATGTGAAAGTTTTTTAAAGGTTTTCAAAATAGTTTATGTGAAGTCCTAGATGCATTCTGGAGCATCATTCCTGACTGAGTTTTCTCACCCCCTCCCCTTAACATTTTTCAGGTGATTCAGCTTCCGTGCTCAGTGGAGTCTTCGAGTAATAGTGATAACCCTTTTGATTGAGCTTCTAGTTGGTATGTCTGGTTAGGTGCTCTACACCGAGGGTTTGAGTTTCACTATTGGGGTTTCACCATTTGGTTTTGTTTGTATAATTAATTTGAACGAATGTGTGTATATATATATATATACTTATATTCTTTATATTTTTATTTATAGCGTTTCTGATTTAATTTATGAAACTTAAATGTCTGCTATATTGAACAATTACTAAAATGAGTAATTGGGTAGAGATTCTGAGTACTCTGAGGCTTGTGCGAGATGGGCCGGACTTCCACAAACGGTCCATCTTATACGCCGGTCACGGTTCAAAAACGGGTTGTGACAGATGAGTTTAGTGGTAAAAGTTAGGCCTGGTTTAGTTGCTAAAATGGGCCATAAAAAAAATGAAAATGGGTCATCAGATAAAATGGGCCTCGAACGATCTACTAAAAATGGGTCGGCATTACACGGGCCATCCGAAAATGGACCATGAACAAATTAAGATTACGTTTAATAAAAATTGGTCTAAATGAAAAGGCAAAAATTGGTATTGAATTAAAAAGTCGGACAAACAAAACCGAGTATTAAACCAAAAACAAATTCAAATTAACGATTATTGGCCACTCGAATTATTAACATTACCGAAAAATAAATTAACGATATAATTGGCCCAAATTAAAGAATAACATGTGATAAAAAAACGAACAGGATTAATTTATCGAACAAACCGAATTCAAACCATTATTTATTAATATATATTTGTTTGAATTTTTGGCATCGCCCACAAATAGGTGATAACAGAAGGAGTGAGGTAGGAGAAAACAATATTGGAGGCATTTCTCAAATTTTTTTTCCCTAACTTTGCTAATTCTTAAAATGGTTGAGGGTGTGTGTTATTTCTCAAATTTAAATTTCAAAAAGTGTTACGCTATGCAATTTCGTGTTAGCTAAATTTTGGTGATTGAAACTCAAATTTAAGGTTGAGTACTAGTCCATTAACTAACAATCACTTTTTTCCAATAGTTCAAAGACCACGTATGTAATTTTTTTTGGTACAATATAAACTCAATTTTGTTTGGTAAAAAAATATAAACTCAATTTTAAATAATTAGCTCCTATTGTTTTTTTAGTATGATTAAAACTAATTTTACCTCAACGGATTGTTTCCCATCATAGCTGGTTAGCACACTTGAAGAGTTGAATACAAAAGCACTTTAGGAAGCTCTAGAAGTACTAACGAATCATAATCAATAAACGAGCTGCTTATATATTCCTTCACATAATCAAATCCAACATAATGTTATTACATTGATTTAACAAATTTAATTTAATAAAAAAAATTCACGACTTCAAAATTCAAAACTCCAAAAACAATCGTCATTACCATCGTTTACTCTTATAGGCACTCCTGACATCTTAGTCTCTTTTACTCGGGTCCTCTGGGTTCATCAATGGCTAAAGCAATATCCTTTGAAGCAAGTTTTCCATTTTTTACGAAAGAATTGCCAATGTGTCTACCCAAAACGACAGCGTCTTCTAGTGCGGAACAACCACCTTGGCCTAAATAAGGTGTCTTTGGGTGCATTGCGGCTCGTGCCACCGTCACAGTTCCTTTTCTGAAATTTTCAAAAATAATTTGCCATGGATACCTCAGTAGCAGTGGTGCACAACTCAGTGATGACGGTCAGCATGTTGGGCCACGTCCAAGAATATTGGAGGGAAGTTTTTTGCTTGATTCTCAATTACTTCTTTCTGTGTCAGTTTTGGGTCTGCTGTAGCATTTTCTCCTGAAATAAAGTAGAGGTAAAAAAACATCAGCTTCGTAATGTACTCCAAAATATAAATCTTTTTCGAGTTACTGCAATAATGAAAATAGGTTATTATTAATATGTTTTGTTGCAATTGAATTGAGATTTTCTTGATTAAGATGAAGTCTACCTATGAAAAATGTGAAATAAGGCTCAAGATGGGGTGTTGGTTGATTGTGGGATTGAATTAAACATGTTACTCGTTCTTTCTGTCCGTGGACATAGATCGAATTGATTGAGCCATGTAAATTCTTGTGTGTCAAGTGATTGCTCTCTTATTATTATTTCGCGTTATTTTATTACTATTTTCCTAACAAGTGGTATCAAAGACACAAGGGTTTGTTAATTCAGAAACTCCTGGGTTCAGATCTGCATAAAGAAGATGTTTTCCTATAATTTATGATTGAGAAATTCAATGGCTTGAATGATTTCACTCTGTGGAAGTTGAAGATGAATGCGCTTCTAATTCAGCAGAAGTGTAAAAGTCAATAGAAAGAGAAGAGAAATTACGAAGAATTAAGAGCAGTGCAGAAGGCTGAGATTATGTTAATGGCACACAGTAGAATACTATTGAGTCTGGCAGATGAAGTCTTAAGAGAGGAAGCTAATGAAACTACTACTGCAGGTATGTGGAAGTAGCTTGAAAGTAAATA
Organism: Flueggea neowawraea; assembly: GCA_948243855.1. Classification (NCBI taxonomy): domain Eukaryota; kingdom Viridiplantae; phylum Streptophyta; class Magnoliopsida; order Malpighiales; family Phyllanthaceae; genus Flueggea; species Flueggea neowawraea. Next base: position 1,117 of record CAODLS010071214.1, on the reverse strand, counting down.
TCAGAAGAAATCCCTGACCAATAAGCTTTATCAGAAAAGCCAACTGCATTCCTTGAAGATGACAGAAAGTATGCAGGTAAAAGACCACCTTGATAATTATAACAGAATTATATTAGACTTAAAAGGTGTAGGTGTTAAAATTGAAAAGGAGGATCAAGCTACTGTTATGTTCTTTGCCTGACTCTTATGAAAATTTTGTGGATACTATGATGTATGATAGAAATAGTATCTCGATAAATGATGTTAAAGATGCTCTGCTGTTTAAAGAATTGAATAAGTTAGTTTCTAATTCTGGTGAAGACAATGTAGAGTTTGGGTTAATTGTGAGTAGGGGCAAGAACATGGAATATAATCATGGGAGTAACAGTAGGTCACATTCGATGTCAAAATCTAGGTTGAGATGTTTTCACTTTAAGGAGATTGGGTACATTAAAAGGCTTTGCCCACAGCATGAGAGAAACTGTCAGGAATCAAGAGCAACAGTGGTTTATAATAATTCTACGGTGAATCAGGAGAGTCTTGACGAGGGAGAAAGTAGTGAAGTTTTGTCTGTTTCTACATCTAGCTCTACAGATAAGTGCGTTATAAACACTGGTGTTAGTTGTGTGCCCTAACTCAATCATGTATACATTGTCATTTGGTTTATTTAATAAAGAGACATTTTATTTCTATGAATTTTTTTTTTTTCTGAAGATAAAACTTCATGAATAGTTTGTTATTCCTTATGTCATCAAGTGCGTGACTTGATAGTAAAACCATAAGGACAAAAGGAATACTATTCTAAATGTCTCTAATCGATCATTATCATGTGAATGATAATGAATTAATATTAGTATGTTTCTAAGTAGATAATCACATTTTACTGATTATGGATATGAGATATCAACTTAGAACATAGGTACATATTGGGGAACATGTATTGGACTGGCCCGCTATAAAAGCTCTTCATGGATCATTGTCACAAAGAAGCTTTCATGTAGTGGTGAAGTTTAGGTCCTCTGACTGAAACTCACTATCGACTCCTACATGAGGAATCGCATGTTTTGACTTAGTCAAACGTTATCCATAACAGGGTAATAATAAAGGATATGATTAGATATGTCATGAATCATGTAGA
>CAODLS010071115.1:0-12412 GCA_948243855.1 Flueggea neowawraea | reverse complement strand
ATTTTAATTTTGATAAATAAATCTACACAATTTTAATTTTAACAAATGAAACACTCTCAAACTTTTATTCACAATTGTCACATTTTCGAAACTAATTTTGAAGAATGCCAGATCTATTAGGATATATAATGTTATAAAATTCGTGTTTTTTCTCTCATTTTTTCTCTTCGATTTCTCTCTCCTCACCCAAATTCTTTGTCCTCTCTCTCTCCTCTCAATTGGTCCTCTCTTCCCTCTCACTCTCCCTAAACCCTAGCCACCCTCTGCCTCCTGTCATGACCCGTTTCGGACCATGAGCAGCGTACGAGGCGAACCGTCTATGAGAGCTCGGTCCATCTCACACAAGCTTCGAAGATCAGACATTCTACCCAACTTATTCAATTAAAATAGTTATCAAACCATTTAATAAGTATAAATCATTTTATACTGAAATCATATGTATATATAATAAGTTATACAAAACGAAATCATAATATCATATAAGTACGAAAATGTAACAGAGAATAAGTATAAATCTGAAAGACAAAATATGACCCAATAACCCAACATCAACCCAGTGTAAAGCTCTACTGCAAAGATAAACAGAGCCTGACCAAAAGCGCACTCACTAGTAAATTGAACACCCCACTGAGTATGGGATGTCGGACGATTGCTGAATGCCAAAAAGAGATCGCCTGAAAAATAAAAATCAAAAGCAGACAAAAAAGAAATGGGGTAAGAACCCAGTGAGGAAACGACACTCCAGAGCAGCTCCGGGCCTCACAAAAACTGTTTTGAAAAGAGTTCAAAAATATCACATGCAAATATAAGTGTATATATACGTATACACACTAATACAAAGTAATAGTTCTGAAATTCATTTTGAAATAGTTTCCAACCAAAGCAAACAACAAGCAGAAACATACAGAATATATATATCATATATCGTATATCAGAAACATATATGGGACCAGAAACAGACAGGTAAATATATATAAGTGTGAACTCCGCCACTAAGCAGAAACAGAGTACATGCGTCTGGTCAAACACACGGCTACCATAAACCCTGGTTAATAGGCCTTGACTGCGCATTAGTACGTTTATCCTACGTAGCACATATCACGACCCAAATTTGGGCCGTGATCGGCGTACGAAGTGAACCGTTTATAGGAATCCGGTCCATATCTTGCAAGCCTCGGAGATCAGACACTTTACCCAATTCATTTAAAATAAACATTATTAAACCATTTATAAGGTTAAAACATTAAATACTGAAAACATATAAATATATGTAATATAAGTTATACAAAATAAATCGTTATATAATAAATCCAAGTGTAAACCCAAAATTCACAACAAGACCCGGTAACCCAACAACAACTCGATGTGGAGCTCTAACATAAACAAAATGAGCCTGAAACAATAGGGCACTCACTTTCAACTGGAATGCCTCACTAGGTCCAAAATGTCGGACGGTTGCCGAATGCCAAAATGTGAACCTGAGAAATAAATAACGAAGAGTAGACAAGAAACAGATAAAAATGGGTAAGAATCCCTAGTGAGAAAAAGACACTCTAGATCGGCTCCAGTCCTCACAAAAACTGTTTTGAAAACATTTCAAAACTACCACATGCGGACATAAATATATACATATATATACATGCTAATACATAATATTAGTTTCAAAAATTTATTTTCAAAAATGTTCACACCCAAAGTAGACAACATGCAAAAAATAGACGAATACGTATATAAAATACATAGATCAAATATGATATAGAAGAAACAGATATGGGATCAGAAACAGACAGAATGTATAAATGAGTCGGCTCTGCCACTAATCAATCAGAAGCAGAGTACGTGCATCTGGTCGGATACACTGCTACCATTAACCCTGGTAACTGGGCCTTAACTGCTCAATGATACCAAAGACTACGTTTCACCCTACGTAGCACAGATGTCACATACTGAATATATATATCATACTTACACACAAGATAAAATCATTTTATAGAAAATATTTATAAACCATATATAAATATTTTAAATATTTCTTTTCAGAAACAAAGATTTTCATAAAATAATAATAACGTAATCCAGATTATTAATTAGCCAACAATTAATTATTCAATTTTCAGAGATAGTCCAGACACAAACAAAAACGTATAATAAATGAGACATAGCTCGTGCGTCTGAAGCTGCCTTTTCACTCACCTGAAATCCGAAGCAAGGGATCCAGTCAGACACCACTGGTGGGTGGCTGGTCGTGCTAGCAGGGACAGGAAGCTAAAACAGGTACATAAACATAACAAGCGTTATAAACCAAATGTTGGTACTGTGGCGGTACCAAATGCATGATAAGCAATGCAAATGCAGACACCCGATCTATAACGAAAATTCTATTTCGGTCGAAGATCTAACTCTAAAACCTTAAAAATCAGAATCTACGTGAAATTCCATTTGGGTCTCTCAATTTTTGTAAAATTATGTTTTGGTCCCCTGACCAACATAAAATTACAAAATGGTCTTTAAAATTTTCAAAAATTCTTGTTAGGTCCTCCAAGTAGTCAGAATGTCAAATGGAGCTCTCAAACTCTCAGAAATTGAAAATTAGTCCTTAAACTCCCAAAATATCAAATTGCTCCCTAAATTGGAAAATATCAAAACTAGTCCACAAGTATGCAAATATCAGAATTGATCCTTGCAACAGAAAACCACACAAAAAATCCCTAAAACTGAAACACTCTAAACCCGATGTTCTAAACCATCCACATTACCTCAAACCATCCTCCAGAACACAAATCTAACCTTAGTTTCCATCGATTCATCCTAAAACCATAAATTTCTTTAATTGAAATTTCGGACTAAATAAACTAATAAATAAAAATCATCAATTTCTCATCAATCAAGCCAAATCCATGTTCTCCCATGTTCCTCATACTAATATCTAACATAACCAACTCCAAATCAAACCAAAATCCTCCCAAAAATGAACCCTAGCTTTATTTAAACCCATTCTCGTTCAAACTTTTATTCAAGCAATTAAATGCATAAAATGGAGCTAAAAATCGAAAATAATTGATGAAATTACCTCAAATTTGATGGAACAATGATATGAGGGCAAGAGGGAGTGATTTGGGCCGAATTTGAGTGAAGAAATTGAGAGAAAACGAAGCATAGAGAGAAGGGGGTCGACCGATTTAAAAAGAGGGGTTGCAGAGTGAAATGGCGACGTTTTCTTCACTGGTGGGGAAAAATTGAAACGACACTTTGTTGGTCACTCAGCTACAACACATGAGTGAACAACAAGCAAAAGGCGCGGACGACAGCGCGTTGGGACACATTGTTTGGCGATGGCCTGAGGCACGCACACAGACGAGAAGCACGCCCTCACGAGCAACAATCCTTATAGCGACAAACGACCTGCAGCTTGATGACCAACGACAGACGATCGGTCATTTGGTCTCTTTTTCCCAAATTTCATTTTTCAATTTCCCACCAATTTTCACTTAATAAATCATCTCCAAATCACTCATAACCTTCATTAATCACCCAATTAACATCTTAAACACAAAATTTACCCTTCAATCACCAAAAATAAAATTTCAATTTATCCCAAATTTATAAAATAATAATAATTATTATTATTATAAAAAATATGGGATATTACAGCATATGTGCCCTATATCAAAGTGTGTGTATATATATATATATATCATTTTGTAGAAAATATTTATATAAACCATATAAAAATATTAAATATCAGAAACAAAAATTTGTAAATTAATAATCACATAATTCAGATTATTAATTAGTCAAACCATTAATTATTTCAATTTCAAAAATAAGCTACACATAGCAGAAACGTAAAACTTTAGAAGGCACAGCCTATGTGTCTGAAGCTATCATTTTACTCACCTGGTATTCAAAACTTAGGATCCAGTCAAGCACCACTAGTAGGTGGCTGATCGTGGTGGTAGGAACAAGAAACTGAAACAGATAAATACATGACAAATATCATAATGGAGTATTGGTATTGTGGCGTTACCGAATGCATTATATGCAAAATACAGATGCAGATACTCATTCGACGGCGAAAAACCTATTTTGGTCGAACGTCTAATACTATAACCTCGAAAATCGAAATCCATATAAAATTACAGTATGGTCCCCGACCTCTGTAAAATTATCATTTAGTCCTCAATATTTCAAAAAATTACAACTTAGTCCCCAAATATTCTCAAAGTACTAATCAAACCTCTAAGTAGTAAGAATTCTCAAATTAGTCCTCTAACTCTAAAAAATTACAATTTAATCCCTACTATGCAAAATACCAGATTTAATCCTCTAATTGTTCATAATCATGCAAAATTACACTTTTGATTCTTTCGGTAGAAAACTGCACCAAAACACCCAACTCTCGATTCAATCGATGAAAATCGTTTTCAATCACCCACATTGCCTCTAATCGACCTCCAAAACACGAATTTAGCCTTAGATTCATTAAAACAACAATATTATTGGCCAAAATTGCTCAAACCCGAACTAAACCCTAGCCCATTTTCAAAAACATCAAATCTCATGATTCCAATCCTAATCCATAATCTATTAGCCTTAAGTCATTGTTATATATCAAGATACATTAGAAAAAACTCCAAATGTAACAAACAATTCATCAAAATTTGAAACTCTAGCTCAAGAATAAACCCAGTTTGTCCAACCTCAAAAAACCTCCAAAATCGAAGTTAAAATCTTATGATTTCGACCTCAAGCAACCATAATCTAACCACTTTTAACTTTCATTCCAATAGAAAAAGGAAATTTGAACCAAACTTCCAAATTCGTTCAAAACCCTAGATGAACTAATGTGAAGCAATAATGAAGAAAATAAGAGATTAATGAACATTTCTTACCTCAAGAATCAAATTGGAAGCAATGAGAAGTAATGGGAGATGGCGAGAAATCAATTTGAGGGTGATTTTTTGAGTTGAGATGAGTTATGGCCGAAGAGGAGTTGGGTGGGGTATTTGTAGCCCAGAGCAACAAAATGTTGCGTTTCACTCAAAATCACCTAGATTGCACACATCTACGCGCATAACATGCATACTACGCACGTAGCACGAGTCTTACGTGCGTGGATCAGCCTTCATGTGAGTAGACGACTCAAACAACTATTGGCCCAAAACCCAGAATATGATCAATGTGTGTAACACTGATACAATGAATGTAACACGCTACAACGTGCGTAGAACCAACATTGCTCCAGTAAAACCGAGTGATTCTCAAACACAAAACCTCTCTTGCTTACGTACGAAGGCTATAACGCACGTAAGTATGCCTCTAGCTTGCTCTATGCGCACAAATTTCCACTTTCGACGCATTTCCAACATAGAACCATAAATCCCATCATTCCCGGGACAACCAAACACCACAACTTGGAAGAATGATGGACGAAACATCTCTAAACACTCCAAAACATCAATAAATCAAACAAAATGCTACTGGGATCCTAGTCGAAATGGACAGGATATTACACCTCCCTTCCGTCGTCGTCTGCCCTTCTCTCTCTACTTCGATCTCAGCTCTCACCGCCTCCTTCACATTCTCTCTCACCGACTTCTTTACGTTCACAGCCTTCCACATCGTTCACGACACACACTCTCTCTTTCTCTACTCTTCTCTGTCGCATAGATGTCGTTTGTCTCCTCCACGATCTTTGGCTCTTCTCTCTCCTTCGATGTCTGAGGAAGAGTTACGAAATCAAGTCGGTCGGCAAGAGATTCATTTTATGTCTCTTTGGAGGAGGAGATCTTTGTTGTGTTATCATCGGAGTAGATTTGTGCCGAACAGAAGCTGATGAAGAGAGGCGGTGGCAGCTAGGGTTTTGAAACCCTAGCCACTGAAGCAAGATTCTTTTGCTTTAAAAGTAAAATTGTTTTTTAGTTCCTTGTTTTGTTAAATTAACAGATTTGACTCTAAATTTTGTCAAATCTTGTTGTTTGTGTTTTATGTAAAATAGTAAGTAAAGTCCCTTAGTTTCATGAAATTGTAAAATAACTCTTCTTGAAGACTTTTGTAGACATATGTAACTATTGTTTACATTTTTTGAGACATTTGGAGACTTTCATAGACTTTTGGTGATCAAAATAATTATACAAAGTAAAATTCGTAAAAATATTTACAAATAATTTAACTTAATTAAAAAAAATTACACAAAAAAATTATTGAATCAATTTTTTTATAAAAAAATTGTGCGAATTGGACACTTTGGAGATTTTAAAAAAATTTCTTATAAAAAAATTATAAACTCCCTTTTGGAGACCTTTTGAAGACTTTTGGAGACCTCTGGAAACCTCCTGTGAAATTATATTTTTTTTACTGAATTTTTTCGTAAAAAATCGATTTCTCATGAAAATATCGTGATTTCTCGCGAATATGATATTTTTCAAATGAGTTTCTATTTTCTGGCATTTTTAAAAATTGGTATTTTTTAAAAATATTTTTCAAAATTTGTATTTTATTTTAGTATAAAAGTCTAATTCTGCTTATTTCAAATAGTTAAAAGCAGCATGTGAAATGCCACATGATCTGTGTTGTGTTTCCGTTCATAATTCATGCTGTCAAAATTTCTCAAACTTAGTTCAAGAAACAAGGGTTGTTGCATTAAATTGCTTGAGAATCTTTCCCAAAAAAAAATGCTTGAGAGTCTGTTTAGTTGTGGAAACTTTTTATTTTTTAGAAAATTAGAAATTGAAATAGAAAAATTAAAAATTTGTTTAAAAGAATTTTTGACTAGTAAGCTTATTTTCTAAATATTTTTAAATTTCAAAAAATAAAAATAAAACAAAAAACAGGAATAGAAAATTGTTTTCTCAACTAAACAAAACCTCAATTTTTGGAGCAAAATCTACTCCAACCCATCTCCATTTTCGGCTCTATTAATTGAATATTTGGACTTTCCTACAGTGACACTCTAATTTTGGAGTGGCACTGTAACAACTCTATTCTTCAACTCTATTTTTTTAATCAATTATGTATTTATTTATTCAATTTTGATATTTGTATTTCATATATTTTTATTTTATGGTATCCACTTTTCAATGTATAAACACATTATTGTAAAATTTATAATTTAAATATAATATTAATTAATTCATAAAAATAAAATATATTAACAAATAAATGTACAGAAATTAGTACAAGTTCATACACTACAAAAAAAATATAGTAGATTAATACTAATAACATAGATTAATATGACAAAATATTAAGTGCAGAGATAGAAAATTATTTTCTCAACTAAACAAAACCTCAATTTTTGGAGAAAAATCTACTCCAACCCATCTCCATTTTCGGCTCTATTAATTGAATATTTGGACTTTGCTACAGTGACACTCTAATTTTGAAGTGATACTGTAGCAATTTTATTCTTCAACTCTATTTTTTTAATCAATCATGCATTTATTTATTCAATTTTGATATTTGTATTTTATATATTTTTATTTTATGGTATCCACTTTTTAATGTATAAATACATTATTGCAAAATTTATAATTTAAATATAATATTAATTAATTCATAAAAATAAAATATATTAAAAAATAAATGCACAGATTGTACTACAAAATAAAAACATAGTAGATTAATACTATAATATTAAGTCTAAACTAATTTAACAAAAAAAAACAAAGAGACTACAATAATAAAAATATCAAAATACATAGCATAATTAAGATAGATAATAAATAGCAATGCATTGATAACAGAGGCACCACAACGAGTTAATACTTTGGTATATCAGCTTCATTTTTACCTATATTGTTAAAATATTATCGGACCATGTTCAAGGTAGAAGGGGTGGCTACTGCAAATGTCCTTTTTTTATAAATTTTGTGTTCTTATTTTTAATTATTAATGAAAAATTAATTATATTACGATTATATATGACTTAATTTTTAATTAAAATAAATAATATCTATAAAATAAAATGTCAACCCATAATCTTTTTTTTTTGTTCTTTTTTATTCCATATAATGGTTTTTTTAATTATTAATTCTTAATTAAAAATAAAGAAAAAGAATTAAGTTTATGTTTAACTTGTGAAAAATAATTATAGAAAATGGAGTTAGAAAGAATATTTTGATAATATTCTTTTTTAGAGTTGAAAATAGAGTTTTAGTTTGAGATAATTTTACTGTAGTTGTACTTTTAGAATTTTAGAATTAAAAATAGAGTTTTGGGTTGGAAATTGTCTTATACTTTAAACGTTATATTATAAATTCAATTAAACTACTAGCATACACTAAATGTTATTAAGTAATATACACATTAAATGATTTTATTTCTTGAAAGATATTAAGTAGTCTAATATACAAATGCTATTTTTTCTTCAATTAATCCAAATAAGTTTTTTTTTAAATAGTATTCAAGTATAATTATAAAACTTATAAATAAAAAAAATTATTATAAACAAAATTTTATATATATTTAAATTTTTTATCACTTAAAAAATATTAATTAATTTTTTTAAAAATTCAAGTATAGATTGTAGTAGAAAAAAAACTCATCGAGGGGTAGCCGAGTGGTGAGAGTTTGTTGTCCTTAGAGGTCGTTGGTTCGAATCCGTTCGGGCTCACTCTCATAATGTTGAGTTGATCATGCATCTACTACTCATCCTCGATGAGGTGCTACGGTGACTACACTAGTGCACGTGCACAAGTCCGTTGCCGATGTCAGCTAAGGCTCTCGAGAACATTCCGTAGCGGAGAGGTTTATTTGTTTGCATGGTCACGCTCAACAAGATACACTAACAATTAGTTGCTCCCGACTCCCCCTTCTTCGTGTCAAAAAAACTAGTAGAAAAAAACACACACTTTCTCTCTCTTAAAAGTCAAAACACAGAGATAGCAGTAGAGTTGTAAAATTGGAACCAAAACGACAAACTGAATAGAAATCGGACTGGTCAAAACCGATTAAAATTGAAACCGAATCGGAACCGGAATCGGTCGACCAAAATCGGAGGGTTACGGTTAGATTCCGATTCCACCATTTTAGAAACCGTCGAACCGCCAGTTCAACCGACGATTTAAACCGGAGATTTGAACCGATTGTTTGAATCGGCGGTTCTAACGGTTATTTTTTTTTCCTTTTTTTATTTTTTCAACTCTATAAATACCCCAACTCCATTCTTACCAATTTTATATCATTTCTTCTCTCTCAATCTCTTTTGCACTCTCACTCTCTCAAAAATTCATTTTGCTATAAATTGCTCTTATTAATTATTTATAAATTTTATTATTGTAATTACGTTTTCTATATTTCTTAAAGTTATTTTTTGCAATTACATTTTTCAAGTTTCTTCTACTTTTTTACTATAGTTTAATTTAGTTATTTTATTATTTTATTATATTTAATTAATATTTGCATATTTATTTTTGAGTAATGAAAAATTTTGGTGGAAATAAAAATTTTGAAAGTTTTGAAGTTGAAAATATTGGAACTTAAGAGAGTCAAACTCACTCAATTCCCACCCAAGGAGATGAGAGAGGAGCGAGAGAAAGAATTTATAGTTCCGGTATTTTTAAAATTTATTTTAAGAAAATTTTTAATTTAATTTATCATTTTAAGTTTCTAGTTTTTTTTTTTACTTGTATTTTAATTTATCATATATTGTTAATTGTTGTATAGTTATATTGTATAATTAAATTCGGTATTATAACCACGGTATTCTTCCGCCACAAGTGAGAGCATCTATAAAATTTAATGAGTTTTTTTCTAATTTTGTTTAAAATTATGTGATGTAATTACTAATAGAATAATTAATTTGTTTGAAAATTATTAATAAAAAACTTTAGAATACAATTTATTATTGGTAATATAGTTAATTATTAAATATAAAAAAATTTACAAATCGAAAAAAATTGACAGGATAAAATAACAAATTAAAAACAAAATTTCGAAAAAAAAGAACCGAACCGAAATCAAATCGACAATTGAACCAATCAAAATCGGTCAAAACTGTAACTAGAACCGAACCAAATCAAAACCAAATTAAATCGTAAAACCACGATTTAATTTCGGTTCTCACATTCTACAAACCAAAACCGACAATTCTGAAACCCGCAACACCTCTCATAGCAGTTTGCAACCCTACTCAAAAGTCAAAACCAGTCAACCCTAGCTGCGCGCCTCACCCCGCACCCGCAGCAGCCCGCCCACACTCCTCGTCTCTTCCTCTCGGCTCTCACTCAAACAACCTAGCCGCACCCGCCCATCCTTCTCCGCCGCCGGTCTTTGAAGCCACTATCCCTCTCCGTCCGCCGCTCTTCCTCATTCAAACACTCTAAATCCTAGCCGCAACCACCCATCCATCTTCGACGCCGCTCTTTCGAGCCACCAGCCCTCTCCGCCCACCGCTTTTGTTGCTCGGTCTGCTTCTCGTTGCTGTCTTTCTCGGCCGATCTCTGTCTATCGTCAATCTCTCTCTCTCCCTCTCTCTTGGCCTCTCTGTCTCTCGTCAATCTCTTTTTCTCACGGCGCAACCCTAAGGTATTTCAGATTGTCGATCGTTGAGGATTATGGGTTTGTTTTGTTGTTTGCTTTAGGTTTAATTTCAGTTCTCTACTTCCGTTTCACTTGATTTTCTTGATTATGGTTGCTTGATTTAATTTTAGGTTTAGGTTGCTTGATTTAATCTCAGGTTGAGGTTGCTGTTGTTCTGGTATAATTTCAGTTCTTTAGTTTTGATAGTAGCTCAGAGAATGAAACTCTAACAATTGTGGCAGGTTTAATGGAGTGCAATCCATGGAGAATTCAACAAAAATTATTTGTTTTGTAGTAGCCAGATTCAGATGAGCTTCTTCAGTTACTGAGTTTGAATCGAGCTCGATTACATGTACTATCGAGCTTTATTAAGCCAAGCTCGCGAACTGACTTAAACGAGCTTCCAGCGAGCCGAGCTCGCGAGCTTTATCAGCCCTATCGGTGGACTTATTGGAGCCTTCTTTTTTCAACAATAAACCCTAAAAAGATAATCAAAGCATAAATCTATGTCCCTATCTTCGCTCACTCGCTTCTTCTCACATGCATTCACTCCCAATAGCCACAAAATATCCACTCTCCGATTCACTTCTTTGTCTGATGAACTCTATACTCACCTCCAAAACAACCCAACTCATATTGAAAAAGTTTTGAATTCAATCAAACCAAAATTGGATTCTTCATGCGTCAACCAAGTGTTACACAAACTCTCCTCTAGTAACCCACAAATGGGTTTGAGGTTTTTTGTGTGGGTTGGTTATCAATCTAATTACAGGCATTCTGCTTTTATGTATGGTAAAGCTTGTGACTTGTTTAAAATTAAGCAAAACCCACTTGTTATTTTGGATTTGATTGAGGCTTATAAGGCTGCGAATTGTGTTGTTAGTGTTAGGATGTTGAAGGTAGTTATGAATTTGTGTAAAGAGGGTAAGCTTGCTCGTGAGGCTTTGTTGGTGTTGAGGAAAATGCCTGAATTTGATTTGCGTCCTGATACGAATGCTTATAATGTTGTTGTTAGGTTGTTTTGTGATGAGGGTGATATGGATATTGCTAGGAAGTTGATGGAGGAGATGGGGTTGATTGATCTTTACCCTGATATTATTACATATGTGATGATGATTAAAGGGTTTTGTAATGTGGGAAGATTAGAGGAGGCTTGTCAATTATTTAAAGTAATGAGAAGACATGGTTGTGAGCCTAATGTAGTGCCATATTCGGCACTTCTTAATGGACTGTCTAGATTTGGGAGTGTTGAGAAGGTGTTGGATTTCTTAGGGGAGATGGAGAAGGAAGGCGGGGAATGCCGTCCAAATGTTCTTACGTACACATCTGTGATACAGAGTTTCTGTGAAAAGGGCAGGGTGATTGATGCACTTGGGATTTTGGACAGAATGGAGGCTTTGGGTTGCACTCCAAATCGTGTAACGGTTAGTAGTCTAATCACAGGCCTCTGTACACACGGCCAGGTAGATGAGGCTTATAGACTGATCGACAGGGTTGGTGCAGGAGGTAGTGTCTCATATGGCGATTGTTACAGTTCTCTTGTGGTTTCATTGATAAGGACTGAGAAGGTTGATGACGCAGAGAAGCTTTTCAAAAAGGTATTAGCTACTGGAGTAAAACTTGATAGTGTGGCATGTAGCCTTATGATTAGGGAGATTTATTTAGAGAATCGAATGCTTGATAGTTTTTATTTGTATGATCAAATTGAAACTATGGGATGGTTGTCTTCCATAGATTCTGACATCTATTCTATTCTTTTACATGGGCTTTGTGAACAAAACCATTCAATGGAAGCTGCAAGGCTTGCCAGGTCAATTCTTGAAAAAGGAATTCCTCTAAAAGGTCCTTATGTTGGCAAAATAATTGAATGCCTAAAGCAATTTGGAGAGAA
>CAODLS010071075.1:0-31448 GCA_948243855.1 Flueggea neowawraea | reverse complement strand
GCTGAGATAGATTTTATGCCTGTTGCATTGGATTTCTCTTTTTTCACTTTGTGTCTATCAGATGCTGCAATGAGGTGTTTTCTTTTGCTTTAGCACACTCTTCAGTCCTATAAAGCTGCCAAGGTTACTTGTTCCTTGTTGAGTTCTGAAAGATATCACCTCCTAATTTTGGTGAAACTTGCCTTTTTCATTTTTAATTCCTTCTGCTTTCTGTCTATATATTTAGTGATCATCTTTGTTGCTTTGGGATTTCTTCACAGTTACTTATAGTGGGTTTGTATTCTAGAATTGAGGGTTTTTTTTTATTTTGAATCTAGAAGATGGGTAGTAGTGGTGATCACCATGATGATTTAAGGTTTCCAAATAGAAGTGAGAGTGTCATGAATTTTCCATCTTCAGCAATGACCACAAGTCCTTTCTTTGCTTCTGCCTGGGATTCAATTGCTTCATTGGGTTCTCATGGGAATTTTGGATGCTCATCTGATCTTGTATCTCAACCTGAATTCAACAACTCTCCTTACCCTGTTGTTTTAGACGACCAGGGAATCAGTAGTGCTTCCCATATTATTACTCATTACCCATCTGATTCAAGCCTGGTTGAGATGGTACCCAAGTTTCCGTGCTATGGAAATGGAAGTGGAAGTTTCTCTAAAATGATTGGTTCTTTTGGTATGTCTCAGTGTGGCCAAATTGGCAATTCTGGTTGCCCTCCAAATTATGCCTTGAACAAGGAAGAGGATAACATTGGAAGAAGTGCTGCAAATGATGCAAAATGCCAGGAGGATCACCAATTAACAGAAGATGGTCCCTTAAGAGCATCACCAAATGGGAAGAAGAGAAAAAGAGTGGCTGTGTCCAATTCTTCTTTTCATCCAAACAAGGTAATTTGAGTGATGCTGTGATGGTAGAATTTATGAAAATAAGCAAATCTCTGAAATTCCTCCAATGAGTGCAATTTTATGGCTTGTGACTTTTGATGTTTGTGCCGTAGAATGCTGAGGGAAAGCAACAGAATGATCCGTCCAAAGAAAGCTTGGATGCTGTGAAGGAACAAGATGAGAAGAAACAAAAAACTGAAACTGGGGCAAATGTGCAAGGCAAGCCCTGTTCTAAACAAGGCAAAGATAGTTCTAACAGTGGAGAAGCTTCTAAGGAATACATTCATGTTAGAGCTAGAAGGGGTCAGGCTACCAACAGTCACAGTCTTGCAGAAAGGGTAACTAGCTTTATTTTTGCATCAAGTAAATGAAGATGATGTGGTTCATCTTTATGCTAATATTACAGACTTTATGCAGGTGAGAAGAGAAAAGATTAGTGAACGAATGAGATTGTTACAAGAACTTGTTCCAGGCTGCAATAAGGTATATTAAGTATTGCCTGTTATTTCATGAACTAGTTTGGAAGAAGAGAAGAATGCTGATAAAATTTTTGTCTTGATCGTTGTATTAGATTACCGGGAAGGCAGTGATGCTTGATGAAATCATCAACTATGTGCAGTCATTGCAACAGCAGGTCGAGGTATGCTATTCTGATATTCAATCATCAGTTAGAAAATTATCACTTGGATTATATCGAAGGGTCAGTCATAGGTCATTTAGCTAGTTAGTCAGTTGAACTGAAGTATTTGGTGTACCCGTTGATGCGATTAACCAAGTTTTGTTACGTCTTACCCTATCAATTTAAGCTGCTTTCCAGGGAATGTTGCTCAATAAAATTTGCTTGTTTTGTGGTTAAATGTTATTATAGACTGACAATTTATGATCATTTTCTTGCGGTCAAGTTAATTCTGCTGGAATAAGCTGCGCACTCTCAGTGGTTAGTTATGCCATGGAGTAATTCTTTTCTTTCTGTTCTCCTGATGCAGTTCTTGTCAATGAAACTCGCGACTGTTAATCCAGAACTGAACATTGATCTTGAGAGATTACTATCCAAAGATGTGAGCTTTGAGGCCTACCAAGTGACTGCGCAAAAGTTCATTCGTCATGTCCTCCATGTTTCTGTGAATTGATGCATATTCTTGATTTCCTTTTCATACAGATCCTTCACTCTCGAGGAAGCAACACATCTCTTCTGGGATTCAATCCTGGGATGAACATGAATGCCTACTCGAATGGGTTATTTCAAAAAGGCATTCCAGTTATTCCGAGTGCAGCTCCGCAACTTCCTCCAATGCCTCAGGTAACTCAAAGATTGTTATCTTTTCCAATTGAATTCATTTCAGTTACTTGTCAATGATGCTCATACTTGGTATTCAATATATGCTTGCAGACCGTACTAGAAAATGAGATGCAAACCCTTTTCCAGATGGGATATGATTCAAATTCAGCCATCGAGAGTTTCGGACACAATGGTAATTGAGAGGTGATACGACATTAAACATATCAAACTGATGTTTAGCTTCTACTGACAAATCAAAACAACAACAATGTGCCAGGGCGGTTGAAACTGGAGTTCCAAAATCTGGAAAAGATAAAAGGCTTTAATTCTTAAAAAAGCAAAGTTTAGCGTATGAAGTTGACTTGGAAGTCAATAGAAGATGAAAAGAAGTTAATTGATTGTATAGGTTTAAGCTCCTAACAGTGAGTTCTTCGGATTTTTTGAAGAAGAAGACGCAGTAGAATCACACAAATGTATATTTGGGCACACAGTTGTTGGCACTGTTAAGGACAATGTGAAGCCTCTACTCTTGCATATTGGATTAAACTAACGAGAGAATAGACGAGTGAGATTTTTTTTAATGAATTTTTTATAATTTGGGTGTAATTTAGTCCGGAAAAATCATGCTCCATTTTAATGGAATAAATTGTTCTGCTTCACAAAATTATTCATCTTGTTCTTTTGCCTTTCAATACCATTTGCTTAAAGAAGAATAGACGATTAAAAGGGCAAATTATCCAAGCTTCTTTTGTTATTTTGCCAAAACTTTTTTTTAGTCTCTTCAAACATTTTTCAGACTTTGAGATATTCTTAGGTTGTTAGATTTGCTTCTCATGGACTTTTTTTATATTTGGTTTTTGCAATTTCTTTGTAAAAATTTATTTAAATTTTTTTAGAACTCGCATTTCAAAAAATAAAAATATTATGTTCAGAAAGACGATTAAAAACACATGATTTAGCTCTACAATTATTATTTATTTTTGGCTTAAATCAAATTAAATAGCACGATTTTTGCACGTTTTTGTACTTTTGACTCGACTTTTTAAAAATAACATTCAGCATCACCTTTGTGATTTTTTGTATTCGTGACACGAGTTAGTATTTTGGTAAGAAAAAAACGAGAATGATGTGACACTTATGACATGATGAAATAACCTTCAGTTTTTAAGTGATAATTATCACGTCATCAGTGTAATGTCATCAATTGTCGTTTTTTATTAACGAAAATATTAGCTCGTGTCATCAATGCAAAAATCACAAACGTAGTGCTATTGGATGTTATTTTCAAAAAGTTCAGCTATAAATACAAAAACAAACAAAAATTATGTTATTTAAAGTTATTAAGCATTTATTTCTTATATCATATATTTTATCTACAAAATATACTCGGAGAATTTCAGCTCTCTTTCATGACAATATTTTGAGAAAATAGGAAAAATCACACTTTTATAAAAACTTAGCAAATTGATTTTTAAAAATTTTATCTTTAAAATTAATGCGCAAAAACATCATATTAGAAAAACTGATTTATAAAAATATTATTTTGATAAAAAATAGCAATATTTTTAAAATAAATTAATTTTTTGTGAGAAAATTAAATTAAACAGAAAATATATCTAAAAATTTCTGCTGAAAATTTTCATGAAAATTTTCAATAATCTCCAAAGTCCCTACTTAAAATTTTTAATAATCTTTAAAAATTTCCACTGAATGTCTTCAATAATCTCTAAAAGTTTCTGTAAGTCTAGAAATCTCCGTTAAAAATCTCTAAATCTCACTTATTTTTTTACAAAATTTAATTATATTTTGTTTAATAATAATTAATTAGTTCACTTATTTATTTTTTATAAATTTAATTATCTTTTGTTTAATAATAATTATCTAAGCAACACAATTAAATCTCTTCTCAATTCATTTTATTTTGTTTAATTGACCTAAAAAAAACCAACTTTTAATTTTCATTTATACAAAAATTATACACATAGTCAATCAACACAAATTTATTCAATTTCAGATAATATACAAAAAAACAGATTACATATATCAACTTTTAATTTTAACCAAAAATTTCAGAAAGTAAATAATTTTTGTATACAACATTCTTTATTTTTTATTTTCATAAAATCAGATTGCAACAAAAACCCTAGCCGCTACAACTCCGCCGTCGCTCCCAAATCCTCCCACTCAAGTAAATAATTCATTGCTTTCCATGAATGCTCCCAAATCAATTGATCTCGTCGTCATAATAGCATAACCAACCGCAACAACCTAAAATAAAAATTCAAACACAACAACACCATTACGCATTGATGGCATCTTCAAATAAGCATATAACAAGTGAAAAAATTAGAAAAAAAAATTGTCCACCTCAATAAGGACGGAGAAAACAATGAGGTGTCTAGTCATCTTCCTCCTAGTAAGGGATCGACGCTTCATTCTAGCTAACACCGCAGCTTCTTCTTTCGAAATGTGTTGCAATCGCTTCTCGAAATTGCGACCCAAACCCTAGATCTGCAGCCTCCCGTTGCGTTTCGTCTGGTCACAGATCTGTTCGCAGATGGTGAGAGAGGGAGAGAGAACAAAGAGCCACGGTTGGAGAGAGAGCGAGAGAGAATGAAACAACGAACAAAGAGAGAGATGGCCGAAGAGAACGAAACAAAGAGAGAGGTCGAGATAGTAGAGAGAGGCGGCGGAGGAGAAGAAGAAACGAGATCTGGCAGAGGAGAAGAGAAGACGAGGGAGAGGGGAGAGAGAAAGGAAGAGAGAAGGCAGAGAGAGTTGGCCAGAAGAGAGAAAAAGCATGGACAAATGACAGAAAAAATCGCGAGATTTTGTATTATATGGCGAAATGGATAAGGCATTTCGTGATTTGGTTTCGAAAAGGTGACATTTGGGGGAAAAATTTAAGCGGGCTACCATTTATAAACTTTACAAACTGGGGTGCGCCATGGGGATAGGCCGGACCCGGAAGCCCCATGAAACTTGCATCAAGCCCGAACTTAAGAAAGCGAAAACGATGTCGTTGCCAGCAAATTAGCAGACCTACATCACAAACCGTGTCGTTTAAAGCTCGGCGGTTCTGAACTGCCACGTCGCATCTCTCTCTCCTCCGGTTCACCACAAACTCACAACCTTCACCATAATCCCGATCTCTCTCTTTCACCGAGTCGGACATTGAAAAGTCGGTATACGAATTTTTCAATTGAAAAAAAAAAACTCGACATAAAACCCTAAAGGAGTATGTCTTTAGGAACTACGATCCAATTGCGATATTGCGAAACACATCGCTGAGGGAATCTCAAAATTAATTCCACTAATGGGAGGCAACGACGACATTAGCCGGAAAACAACAAACCAGTGGACGTCGCCCAGCAGACCCTACCGACAGAAAGAGGAGGACCCGAAGCTATGGGGGATTCTCCTCTTCGGCCTCATTGGCGCCACCGCCACCACCTTCGCTGTCAGTTCTCTCTCTTGCTTTCTTTTTCCAATGTTTTTCAGTGTTGGATAGCTGTAAATGTGGTAGCTGATTGTTGGAATTAGCTGAGAGCTGAGTGAGAGTTAGTCGTGTGAATTTTGGATTTTTCTAAAAAAAATAAAGAGTATTGAAGGAGTAGATTGCGATTGGCAGGTTGGGCAGCTGCGGAGGACGGTTGATTGGTTTTATTCTCAGGTATATCTTTTATTCGATTCAATTGATCAAATTGAGATTATTATCTTATGATCCGGAGTGTGAAAGAGGAATCTTGTAATCCCTTTAGTAGGTTCGTCTGTTTTGGCTCAACAAAAAGTTACTAGCTTCTGGCTGTTGTAAGATCATTTCGTTAATGGAAGTAGAGAATGGTGGTGCCATAATCTTTTTAGTACATAATGTCCATACACCACTTTTTTCTGGGATTTTTCTATATTCAAGTTTGAATGATAAATTTTCACTCAATTCAACTTGTATCATTTATCTTCAGTTTGTGCCTTTTTTTCAGTTTTCTTAGTTCTATTTGTGCATTGTGTCTTAAAAAAATTATTGATAGAAAAAAGAAAAAAATTAATGGCTAAATATTCATTCTGTTAGAATTCTTCATTATTACATGGGTTATAACCTTGTCCTTTTGCTCTGATTTCTGAAAATGACTCCATGTCATTATCTTTGTATGCCATCTTGTGGACTGATCATATTTGTAATTAACAGTTAAAGGCACAGAAAGGAGGAACTGGCCGTTCTTTCCGAACAAGTTTTCAGGAGGAAGCATGGAAAAGATATAATCGCCGAATGCAAGAAGAGTACGAAGAAGAAATGGAGAGAGTGGTGTGTTTAGTCTCTTGATTTGTGATGGATGTGTGTATATGGAGTGAAAAGTGCATGGAAGATCTGTAAATGTTGTATACTGGTCACCCAGAACTATTTTTCTCTGATTTACTTGCTCATTTAGTGTTCATATTGTCTCTAGGAGCGTATAAGGCGTATGCAAAGTGTGTTCAACCGAGAGAGGAACAAGTATAAAAGAAGCTATGAGAGTTGGAGGGAAAGTGGTCCAGGTGCATATCATCAACACTTTCAGCGAGATGATTGGTATTGGAAGGCGGATACATCCTTCAGAGATCAAAAGTCTAACTTCAGAAGAACTCCAAGTAGCACCCTGCCATTGTCTCATCATTACTCCGTCTTAGGACTAGATAGGTAATTCTGTTTGGCGATTTTTAATTGTCCAACCATGTGGTTGGTCCTATTATATTTTGTAAATATTTTGTAAATATCCATTGGTAGGGGAATGGAAATTTGAATTTACTTATTGTGGATTGACATAGCTCAGTTATTGTAAATTATCTTATGGTTGGAGGCCTTTTATGCACTCTGGAGATGGAGACATTAATACAACATATCTGTGCATATCTTGACTTATCCTCTAAAACAGTTATTCACTAGGAGATAGGTAGATTACATTGAAACTTGCTGGTAGTCGTATGTATATGTTCTTGTAGTTAGAGGAGGAATCTGGCTCTTGCAATCTGTTATGTGGAAATGGATTCTGAGTCGTTTCCTTTTTTTCCCCATATCTTGTATTCTTCTCTGGTCTGATTTATCAGCTATGACTAGAGGAAAGATATGTTAGTATTAATTGCAACTGAAAGCCTAGTTTTGTTCAAGTTCTGAGGTTCAGTATTTAGAAGTATAAACTGTGTATTTACAAGTTTGTAGAAAATTTACTTTCTGAAACTAGGGCATTTTGTTGGATTTTCATCTAGCTTGCATATGGGATTTTCTGATATAGCCAATTTAGAATTTAGCTGAAAGAGGCTTTGAGAATTTATTAGGGTGGATCAAAGCTTATCAATATGTTGTGAGCTGAGTAAAGATCATTCCTTAATCTCATATCAAATTTAGTTTGCAATGCCTGCTCCTTGTAATTAGCAATTGTGAATAAATTATAATTTTCCTCTTTGTTAATTCTATTCAATGGATCTGAACTGGCAGCGGAGATGATATATTTTTGCCCTTTTTAATTTGCAGGCGCAGGAAAACACCTTATACAGATGCTGAGATTAAGGTATTACTCATCATCATTGATTTCTTTCCCTTTCTCTTAGACATTATTTTACTGTAGGAGCCAGTGATCAGATATTGAATAATACTACTTTTATCCAGCCCCTTTTGGTTTCAAATGCCACAGCGCACATCAACTGATGACTGACCTTTAATGGCTTTGATTACTTCTTGTCCAACTTTTCTTTAGTTCAGGGACCTAAATGCTACTGTGCTGTCTGTCATATGTTGGCAGGATACCCTTAGACAACATGTTTCACTCTCTTAGACACCAACACTATCCCATTCTAATTGCAGTAACCACCTTGCCTCTGCTAGTGCCTGGCCAATGTTTTGCTAATGATAGTTTTTGTGCCATATTTTATGTGATTGGCTTTCTCATTTGGTAAGAGTGACTTTTTTTTTTTCTGATGTTGCTTCCAATTCTAACTGAAGATATCTGCCATGCAGACAGCATTCAGGGCAAAGGCAAAGGAGTTTCATCCAGATCAGAACCAAGATAATAAAGGTTCGATACACATTGTTGTCAGAAATATTTGTTTTGTAACCTATGCAGTGGTTTTGAATTAATATGTTGAAGTCTACTGTATTGCAGTGGCTGCGGCAGAAAAGTTCAAAGAAGTTATGCTGTCTTATGAGGCCATTAAACAAGAAAGAAACATCAAATCATGAACCAGATACCATTGCCCATGAGAATGCGGACACAGAGAACTAGAAGGATGCCGCAGATTCATGATTATATGATTCCTTTATAACAGGTTTCAGTTTTGTGCTGAAAGTTTATATTCTGTATTTATTGGTTGTCACAGATACCAGCGGTAACTTTTTTTCAAATCCTAGATATAAAGAAGGGCAATCAATATATATTCAAGTCTAAACGGCCCTTTCAATACTCGATTTGAGTCTTTGACCCAAATTTTAGACCTTGTATACAAGAAATAGTTCAGCGTCTTATAGAAGATGTTCCCTGCGAGCAAATTGCTTGAATAATTTGAAATATGTTTTTTGGGCATCACTTCCTTTCCTGTCAAACGAGTATCAGTGGTGTTAAGTCATTGGATGTATTTACTGTATTTTTTTGGGGGGGCTTGCGATTTGGAGATTGTTGATTTTTAGCTAGAGACTTGTATGGCATGTTGATATTTCTTGCAGGACACTGTTATCTTCCTGGAATTCAGCATTCTTCTTATGATCTAGTGGTGTTAATTACTAGTTTTTTTTTCCTTCTGATCAAGGTGTTAATTACTAGTTGCAACTTTGGGGTCGTTTACGTTTATATCTGATGCTAATGACAATGAATTGGGTTGCGTAGTGCTGGATGGTAATCAACAAACATTTTAATTTTCGCAAGTCATTGATAGGAGCCCAGGCCCAATGACACCCTACAAGCTCGTTTATTCTCGAAGGAAGGCCAAACAGAATAAACAGAATCTGAGGATTAATCATCATTGACAGCAGCAATCATGCAATCATGAGTTCGTTATTTTATGCCTTTTGTCGTTTATTGCTTATTTTGGGCATTAGTGCCTTTTGTGTGTGCGCATTGTGGTGAGTGTTATGCTGAGCTGGCTTTTCTGTTACACTAGCAGTAGGGAATAAAGGAGATTGTAGGGCATCGACAAAGTGAGGAACATATTTGTAAAGGATGATCTCGTCCAGGAGAGAATGAACCTCTCGAATTGTTTTGTCCTGTATTGGGTTAATTCAATACAATATCTTCTCTTTTCTCTGAATTCTATTCTATTTTCTTTTATCTCTATCATTGAAATTTCAGTCCCTATTATTTTGGTATCAGAGCTCACAGATTCCTTCTGTGGGTTATGACCAGAACGAGAATGGAGGCTAGAATATATAAGTTGGAGAAAGACGTCGTTGAGATTTTGGGGATGAAGCAACAGAGCACTGACCTCACCACCACCATCGCTTCAATAGCTCAACAGTTGGAGTGAATCGAATCCAAAATCAACCACTCCAGCAACCTCGACATTCATGAGACATCCAATACCACTCCTGGCCCAAACCTACCAAATACCACCTCGCCCAACATCGAAATCAACAACCCAGTAAACCCAACCTTAGACTCCACCAAAGCTACCCATGGGACCCGACACTTCGATAAGGAAATATTTCCCAAAAAAACTGGAGCTGCCAGTATTTAATGGGGAAGACCCAGGTGCTTGGAATTTTCGTGCCGAGCGGTATTATTCAATCAATCGGTTGGCGGAAGAGGAGAAGTTGGAGGCTGCCAGAGTTTGTTTTGAAAGGGAGGCTCAAGCATGGTTATGGTTTGAGGAGAGGGAAGTTCCATTCAAAACTTGGTCTGAGTTGAAAGGCCCAATGCTCCAGAGGTTTGCGGATCTCAGATCAAAGAATATACTCGATAAGTTTTTTGTTGTAAAGCAAGAAGGAAAGGTGGCAGAATATAGGGCTCAATTTGAGTTCCTAGCGGCTACGGTGGGGAAGCTGGAGGATGGAACGATGGCTGCAGTGTTCGTGAATGGGCTAAAGGAGAACATTAAGGCTGAGTTATTGGTGCTTAATCCTGTAGGACTTGAGGAGTCCATTGAGGTAGCAACTCGGATCGAGATTAAGAATCTGATCCTGACCCAACCTACCACTCATAAACCCAGCAAAGAACCCCCTTCAATCCAATCCAGAACTGATTTTAAGACCATATCTT
Source organism: Flueggea neowawraea (assembly GCA_948243855.1). Lineage (NCBI taxonomy): Eukaryota > Viridiplantae > Streptophyta > Magnoliopsida > Malpighiales > Phyllanthaceae > Flueggea > Flueggea neowawraea. Next base: position 21,072 of record CAODLS010071075.1, on the reverse strand, counting down.
GGACCCCGTTTAAGCCCACAAACAACTCAAACAATCTCAACACTCATTCAAACATTTCCAAAGACCCAAACACGTGGTTGTCTAACCCCAAGCCATCAGACCCTAAACAATCATCTTCTTATTCCTCTAACTCTATCTCTTGTTTCCCTACTAGTTCTCGATTTAAGTGCCTGACTCCCTCTGAAGCTCAGGCTCGGCGAGAATGTGGCTTGTGCTATAGGTGTGATGAGAAGTGGCATGTCGGCCACCGTTGCAAAAATAAAGAGCTCCACGTATTGCATGTTAGCGAGGAAGATGGTGAGGAGGAAGCGAAAGCTGAGAAGGTTCACGCCAAGGAAGAACTGGCGGTAGTTGAGTTGTCGCTTAACTTGGTTGTGGGTTTATCAGAACCACGAACTCTGCGGTTGAAAGGTGAGGTTCAGGGTACTCCAGTGGTGGTTTTGATCGATTGCGGCACGACCCATAATTTCATTTCTTCAGATTTGGTAACCTCTCTCAAATTACCTATTTCTGAAAGCCAGGGTTATGAGGTAATAGCAGGATCTGATAACAAGATACAGGGCAATGGGATTTGCAGGGAAGTGTTGCTTTGCTTGCAAGAGTTAAAGATTGTGGAGGATTTTCTTCCACTCAAATTGGGGAGCTCAGGACTAATTTTGGGTATGAAATGGTTGGCTACACTTGGGGTGACACACAATGACTGGCGAAAATTGACTATGACCTTCGAGTTGGGAGGACAAGCGGTGGTACTGAAGGGCGATCCTACTCTAAGCAAAGCTTTGGTATCACTCAAAACTCTAGTAAAGACCATTCAACAAGAGGGAGAGGGAATGTTGATTGAACTATGTCAAATTTTGGCGGCGGAAGGCACACAACCCGTGGGGTTGATCCAGCAATGAAAGGAGTTTTGAATGAATTCGACGATGTGTTTCGAATGCCTCCAGGACTTCCACCGCAGAGGGCTCATGACCATGCTATTGTATTAAGGGATGGGACAGAACCTGTCAATGTCCGCCCTTTCGTTATCCTCAAATTTTGAAGGCCGAGATTGAAAAATTAGTGGGATAAATGTTGGTGGCAGGATCGGCCTAGCAACAGTCCCTTTTCAAGTCCGGTGTTGCTGGTACGCAAAAAATATGGAAGTTGGTGTTTATGCGTTGACTACCGGGACTTGAATAAAGCTACTGTGCCGGATCGATTTCCAATCTCAAATATTGACGAATTGCTTGATGAATTACACGGAGCGACAGTGTTCACAAAGTTGGATCTTAAATTGGGCTACCACCAAATCCGTCTACAACCGTCGGATATTCATAAAGCAACCTTCTGCACTCATGAAGGCCACTACGAATTCCTTGTCATGACGTTTGGGTTAACAAACATGCCGGCAACGTTTCAATCACTAATGAACTCCATTTTCAGCGGGATTTTATGGAGGTACGTGCTGGTCTTCTTTGACGATATCTTGATATATAACACTATTATTGATGATCATCTGCTGCATTTGAGGGAAGTACTAACGGTGTTGCGAGCTCATGAGCTGTATGCAAACTTAAAAAAATGTTGCTTTTGCCAAACGGAGCTTGAATACCTTGGCCATATCATTTCAGATCATAGCGTTGCAGCATATCCAACCAGAGTAAAAGCAATGACAGATTGGCCAATGCCCACGTCCCCGAAGGAATTGCGAGGCTTTTTGGGCCTCATCGGTTATTACCGAAGGTTTGTCAAGGGATATGGGCGCATTGCAGCTCCGCTTACCCAGCTTTTGAAGAAGGATAACCATGTGTGGAATGATGAAGCTACAACAGCTGTGAATGCCCTTAAAAGTGCCATGATACATGTCCCATTTTTGGCACTGCCAGACTTTAATACGACATTTGAGATTGAAGTCGATGCCTCGGGGTTTGGACTTGGTGCAGTGTTGACTCAAAAAGGACGACCTCTGGTTTATTTTAGCCAAGCACTAACGGGAAAAGCACGTTTCAAGTTGGTCTATGAAAGGGAACTCATGGCTATTGTTCTAGCGATCCAAAATGGTGCCACTACTTGCTAAGCCTCTATTTAATTGTAAAAATAGATCAAAAGAGCCTCAAATTTCTGTTGGAGCAACGTTTAATAGCTCTGAAATACTAGCGTTGGTTGGTCAAGTTGATTGGATACGACTTCGAGATATACTATAAACCTGGTGTGGAGAATCGAGTCGTTGATGCTTTGTCAACAGTGGCCGATGTAACAACACTTCACGCCCTAAGTGTACCACAGCTGCTTGATTGGGAAGTAATTAAAAGGGAATTGCATCAAGATCCTAAGCTGCAGCGCATAGTAAGAGATATCCAATCTGATCTGTTAAAGCATCCTGGTTGGTCTATTGTCAATGGCCTGCTCTGTTACAACAAACGAGTTGTGCTCACTAAAAATTCCTCCCTTATACCAACAATTCTGGTCGAGTTCCATGACAGCCCAGTTGGAGGCCATGAAGGGTTCTTAAAGAAGTACAAAAGGGTCACTTCACAGTTGTATTGGGATGGATTGAAGGCCGACGTGAAACGCTACGTGAATAACTGTGACACCTACCAGAAAAATAAATATCAAACTCTCTCCCCGGCTGGCCTTTTACAGCCACTTCCTATTCCTAAAGCTGTTTGGGATGACATATCAATGGACTTCATTGAAGGCTTGCCAATTTCACAAGGCTTTGATTCGGTTTTGGTGGTGGTAGACAGGCTAAGAAAATATGCACATTTTCTCCCTCTCAAGCATCCATTTACTGCCCGAAAAGTGACTGATGAGTTCATTCACAAAGTGGTGAAATTGCATGGATTTCCAAAATCCATAGTGTCTGACCGTGATAAAGTATTTTTGAGCAATTTTTGGGCTGAGTTGTTTCGTTTACAGAACACAAGGTTGCATCGTAGCACGGCTTATCATCCCCAAACTGACGGACAGATCGAGGTTGTGAATCACTGTGTTGAGGCTTATTTGAGCTTTTTTGCAGGTGCTAAACCGAAAGACTGGTCACACTGGCTGCATTGGGCAGAGTATTGGTACAATACTTTGTACCACACTGCCACTAAATCCACCCCTTTCAAGATAGTTTATGGAAGGATCCCCCTCCCTTGGTGAAGTATCCTGCTCAGGGGACAAGCAATTCGGATTTGGATGTTAAGAGTGGGGAGCGTGACATGATCATTTCTGAGCTTAATGAGCAATTAGCAATGGTGCAAAATGCTATGAAGAAGTAGACTGATAAACATCGTAGAGATTTATCTTTTGATGTAGGGGACATGGTTTATCTTAAATTGAGGCCTTACAGGCAACGTTCTCTAGCTCAGAAGCCTAATGAGAAGCTTTCACCAGGATACTTTGGTCATTATATTGTGCTGCAGCAAATTGGACAGGTAGCTTACAAATTGGATCTTCCTTCCTCTTCATCCATACATCCCGTTTTTTACATATCTCAGCTCAAGAAGGCAGTAGGAACTAATGTTACCACTCAATCACTTCCCACGAACTTAACTGAAGACATGGAGTGGGTCATTAAACATGACTCTGTATTGCAAATCCGTAGTGGGGATTCTGGCCTTGAAGTGTTGATCCAATGGAAGCATCTCGCGGAGTTTGAAGAAACTTGGGAATCTGCAGAGATGATCATGGCCCAATTTCTTGAATTTCACCTTGAGGACAAGGTGAAAGACAAAAAGGGGAGTATTGATAGGAGCCCAGGCCCAGTGACACCTTACAAGCTCGTTTATTCTTGAAGGAAGGCCAAACAGAATGAACAGAATCTGAGGATTAATCATCATTGACGGCAGCAATCATGCAATCATAAGTTCGTTATTTTATGTCTTTTGTCGTTTATTGTTTATTGTGGGCGTTAATGCCTTTTGTGTGTTCGTATTATGGTGTGTGTCAGCAGCAGGGCAGCAAGGAATAAAGGAGAGTGAGAGAGGAATAGTAGGGCATCGAGAAAGTGAGGAACATATTTGTAAAGGACGATCTCATCCGGGAGAGAATGAACCTATCGAATTGTTCTGTCCTGTATTGAGTTTAATTCAATACAATATCTTCTCTTTTCTCTGAATTTTGTTCTATTTTCTCTATCTATATCACTGAAATTCCAGTCCCTATTAGTCATCTCAGTGTGTGTTCTTTTACTTACATTGATCTTTGTTCTATCAGCACGTTGAAGTTGTCGAAAAATTGCAAGTAACTATATTAATTCAGTACTACTTTTGACCGGCTGTAGGAGATCTTTCCCATGCATAGATAGAACAATGCTTTTATGATTATGTATTTATGTGTTTTTAATGGTAAAATTTTATTTTATTTTAATTTAATATTTAAATTGTGTTATTTATAATTAATATTTTTAAATTAAATTTAAATAGTTAAAAAATTATTAGAAACACATAAAACACACAAAGTACCAAAGTCAAGTTCCATATACCTGCATGCTACATTTGTGGTTGTGGAGCCCAATTTCTATTCTCGCCAAAAAAAAAATTGTTGGTATATTAACTAAATATTTTATATAATTAAGAACAAACAATGATATATTGATTTTTTTAACCTATTTGAAGTGCCTCATTTCGTACCATAGAAGACAATGTATGAGCAAGGATTAATTTTACTTCCCCATCTAGTGACTCTAGGTTGGGGGTAGGTCCTAGTGGGGAAGTTATGGACACCTTTCCTTACTTTGTATTTGGTGTACTTCACTTAATTTCCTCTGCAGTATTAGGTTTTGGTAGTATTTATCATGCAATTTTGGGGCCTGAGACTCTTAAAGAATCTTTTCCATTTTTTAGTTATGTATGGAAAGATAGAAATAAAATGACAACAATTTTAGGTATTCACTTAATGGACAGGTGCTTTTCTTCTAGTATTTAAAGCTCAAATCCATCACTCTCATTATCATTTATCTACAAGATTCATGACATGTTCAATCATGACCTTTATTGTTATTCTATTACGGATGATGGTTGACCAAGTCAGAACATGTGATTCCTCATGTAAGAGTCGATAGTGAGTTTCAGCCAGATGACTCAAACATCAGCACTACATGAAAGCTACTTGTACAAAAATAGGCAACAAAGCAAAAAATAATTTTTATAATACAAAACTAATTGAAAAACTTACAAAAAAAATGAAAACAAGGGAGTACAGAGTATAACTGGAGTACATGTGGAATACAACTAGAGTACAAAGTAGTGTTATGAAGGCTCGGTTAACTAGCAAAGACCGAGTACATGTATAGTACATACTAGTGTTAATGAATGCTTTTTTGACTAATATAACCGAGTACATGTGAAGAACAACACAAATAAAATTAGTATAACAACAAAACTGAAACTCTTTTGACTAGTATAACTGAGTACATGTGAAGTACAACACGAGTACAAATAATAACAAAAAGAACAAAAATACACAATAAAACACCAACAAAACAAAGTACAAAACCAAAACCTTTATTTTTTTTTTGTTATTCAAGTACAACACGAATATATGTAGAGTACAAAGTTGAAAAAATGAGTACAATCTCTTTTGACTAGTATAACTGAGTACATATAGAATACAAATCAACTACAAAATCAATTTAGCCATTATTTTTACAAATTAAATACAAAATGAATACATAGTAAGTACAAAACCAAATTAAAGTATTATTTTATAATTTTACGAATTAATAAGGATTACAATGTAATTTTATGAACTAATTGTTTACTTGTTTCAAAGGTTTTTTTTAAACAGGTAAATGAATTAGGGACTGATTTTGTAATTAGTAAATGTTTTAAGTTGTTAAAACAAATTTAGATTAGTCCTCCTTCTTCCATGGGCAGCAACTAGGGTTAACACCCTAGCCGCCGCCCTCATAGAGATGTCGTCCATCTCTGTCGCGCCATCCATGTCCAGCGTCTAGCTCTCTCTAGTTCATCGTGTCCACCCTCATCCCGACGCTAGCCGTTGGTTATGCGTAGAAGGATAGAGCAGTGGCATACTCTCACTCAATGCTCAATCGGAGATTGCCACGTACCTTCTGTCGATTTTCGCCTGCTTTGACTCCGTCAGTAAACTTCGCCTCCTTTGCACGCGCAGCTACACCAGTCTCAACGACGACACTTTGATCCTCATCGCCCTCCGCTGCCGCAGGTTCACGAGACTTAAGCTTCGCGGTTGCCGCGAAATCACCGACCTCGGAATCTCCGAATTCGCCAAGCACTGCAGCGACAAGATGAAGAAACTCTCATTCGGTTCCTGCGTGTTCGGGGCCCACAGAATGAACGCAGTACTCAACCACTGCAAGAATCTGGAGGACATTTCGATCAAACGGCTAAGAGGAATCCTCGAAGGAGCGGAGAAGATCGGGCCAGGGGCCGTGGCGTCATCGCTGAAATCAATTTGTCTGAAGGAGCTAGTAACCGGTCAATGCTTCGAACCGATGGTCAGGGGGCTACGAATCTAGAAACTTTGAAAGTAGTCTGATGTTTAGGGGAGTGATGTGCGGATATAGAGAGAAGAGAGTGATGGGGTAAGGAGAGAGAATTTAAAAAAAAATAAATATAAATATTGTTGTATTATAGAAAAGATAATTAAAATTATATTAAAATAATTATTTTAAAAAATAAAAATAAAAAAAGGATATGGGATGTAATTTTAAAAAAAAAAAGGCGATGATATCTGGAAAAGATCAATTGCCAGCAAATTCCAGGGCTTTCGACACGATAAATTTGGTTTATTGAATACAGATTTGCCACCTCAGCATAATTGCAACCAATCATTATCAGACCAACCAGCTTAATATATAAATGTTGGAGTTAGTCCATTGCCTCTGCAATTTTTTTTTAGAAAATAATCTCTCCATAATCTTATGAAGATTACAGGACTGGTTTATGTTGCCGCAAATTTTGCTGCACAACTTATTTTATTGACTTACTCTCTATTAGCTACATTGACTATTTGCAAAATTATTTCACGAGACAGCATGGTTTAGAGTCCGTCCACAAAATTATTTCACAAATTTTTCAACCTTTTCAAAATTACAATATTACCCATATTTCTATATGTCCTCGCACGATGGTACCGGACAATGCCGGAATGGTGAGGGAAAGTTGTCATTTTATAAATATTAGCTGCAACAAAAGTCCACGACAATGACTTGAAACTGTAAGCATTCACAGCTGCAAACAAATTTTGGTTTGAAATTAAGATGAGAAATATATTGTATAAGGGTTATGGCATTGGTCATCAGGGAAACAAATTCAAACAACGTGAACCAAAAAACTATATTTTTTATATTTGAGTTCAGAGTCAAAGCTATAAACATTCTACAAAAGAACAAGTCCTAAAATCTAAAAAGTATATCATAATGCACAATTCTTCGTTGAAGCATTCACCATTCACCACAACTTTGAATATGGCAAAGGATGAGAAGAAACTGAGTAAGCAGTTTCGCTTGACCCTGTCATAAATTTCATCTTCACTTTTTTCTGTTGAGTTATTTCTCAACTAACAGGTGGACATCTGTAATAAGCCGGAACAGTTGCCGGGAAGAACATCTGCCGAACTCCTTCTGCCTTTATGATAGGGAAGATGATTTCGGATGCACCCTGCAATTAAATAAAGCAACTAATTTATATATTGCACAAAGATTGCACAAATATGATACTACAGGGTAGCTCTAATGAATAAAAACAAAAAAAAAATGAGAGAGAAACGTAGATACATACCGAAATCAATCTAAATCCGATCCAAATTCGTTTAGGAGAAGGGAACGGAAGGCACAAACGACCAACACCATATACTGCAACAGCAAAGAAATGGAGAACCAAACTTAGCGGACGAGGGTTTAGACCTGAGAGCAGAGAGACTGGTCCTGTTGTGCAGACGCCTCCAAGACTTAAGTAATCAAAGCAAGCCTGACGCATTTCTACTCTTGCTTCATCGGGCGAAGCACAAAACACCTGGTACAGAGCACCTGCCAGTGTATTTATTGTTGATGCTACGGGCTGCAAAAGAAGAGATTGATGTGCTGAGATAACAGAAATGGAAAAGTATAGCTCCACAAACTTAAAATTCTGCAATATCCAGATCACAAAGTGCTCTTTCTTGCACAAGCATTTTACATACTTGCATACAATTAGCAAAACCCACCAGTACCAGAGTAGCAAATAAACTTTGCAAGTCAAGGTTGCTTACCTTACGCAAGATGTAGAAAGCCTCAAGGTATCTGCACAGTGTAGAGGCATCATTCAGGCTACACAAACGCCGTAAAAGATCCCGGAGCACCACAATGTCGGATAATGCCACTGTCATTCCTCCCCCAGTCAAAGGATGGCGCATGTTGAATGCATCACCCATTAATAATGCACCGGGAGTAGGATGAGGAGCAGCTGGCATGCTTCTATTTGGCATTGTCCTAATGTTCCCTTTATCAACTGCAGCTAAAAAGGAGTCATAAATTTCTGGTGGAATCTGCAGCATAACATGTTACAAGTTCAGTTCAAGAAACCATGAATGTAAAAATTCAAAACGGTTGTTTTAGGATGTAAAAAACAAACCTGAGGTGCCACAGCAGTTTTCAAATAGTTTGCCATATCCCCATTTGAAATAGAAGGGACCTTCTTACCAGGTACATCAATCAGACAGCGAACCTCTGTACTACTGATAGGATAGAACAAAATTGGGGAAGGGTTTGCCAGTATAACATGCCCATGATTTGCATATGGAAGTTGGCAATTCTCTAGCACCAAACCCACAAAACAGGATGGTATATCCACCTGCAGGAAGAATTGGACATGAGGCGTACTATTTAGTGTCTCCAGTGGCACTTTTGCTAAGTAAACTGAAATCCTGAATGATAGTAGAGCTTAGAAGTAAAATAACAATATTAAACTTATATGTACTAACTAGTATTACAAACTGATTCTTACTTTGGGGTTGCAAAGGGAGCGTCGCAGGTTTGAGAAACAACCATCACATACAATTGTCAATGGAGCAAAAACGGTCAACTCCTCGCCTGCTTTTGTTTTGTACTGCACACCTTTAATAACCCCTTTTTCTTCAATTAGAGAAGTCACAGTACCTTGCTCCAACTCCACACTGGGAAAAATAGAAAAAGAAAGAGTAAGCACCAATTAGCTGATAAAATTCTTTAACATGACCTATAAAGATGAAATTCTAAAGCTTCTAGTGAACAAGCAATGAAATTTGCGCAAACATCAGAACAATCTTGAAGACTCAGTTACAAACTTGTCTGCAAAATGGACCAAATTTTGAAGTCCTAAGCGTGTGAGAAGAACATACTTGGGGAGAGTTGCAGCTTTTTCCCGCATCCGCTGTATAAATCGTCCATTGTGAAAGCCTCTACCTGATACATCTGCATTAAAGTTTTCCAAGGGATATGGAATTTGAGCACGTTTTCCGTCCTTGAAAAGAGTATAACCATAAACCTGCTGAGCATCAATTTCGCTCACGCAATCTGCAGTTAGGTATAAGCTATAAAACCATTAATGACTTTGATTTCAAAATTATTGAATATGAATAATTATGCAAAAAAAATTCACAATTCCAATTTTTTCTGTAGTTACCTTCAAGTCCCAATTCAATTAACTTCAGATAACCCCCTGGCTGCAGCAATTCACCAACAATCCTGTTAGGCTCAGTCAAGTCTCTTTCAATGACATGTACTCGACGCCCATCCTGAATTTCAAAGTAAATAGTTTAATTCCAACTGGATCCAAAATAAAGAGTACAATAAAGTAGTTCCCACATGAATAACGTTCAAATTAAATAACATGAAAAAAATTCCAACAAAAACTCTAAAATCTAAAGTGCCAGCACCAAAAATCAAATATTCAATCAATTCTCATGAATTAACGGACAATTCTTATTTTGTTTTCTTGGTAAGTAGACAAAGAATGTAGAGTAATACAAAAGCATACAAAAAAAAACTTCGAAACTCAACAGTAGATAGATGCAATCAAAGCTAACTTAGTCAATTATTATTTTTTTCTCTCTTCTTGTGTTATGATCAATAAAAATGCTCATACACACAACTTGTCCGGCCCCAACCCTTAAATTCCATAATAAATGGAAAATTCCATCGAGTACGACATCAAGCTCCAGAAAGCATATCAGTATAATCACTAACGATATTTTGCAAGTTGGTTGGTCCCCAACTCTCAAGAACGCACATCTACGAAGTACAGATAAAATGAAAAATTAAAATGAATTATATGCAAAATAACTGCTCTATTTCTTTTTTTATTATAATATTATATATAATATTAATATGTGTATGTGTGTGTATTTGCTGTAAAAGATTGTGTATCCTGTTGTGCCATGGCCTTCACGAAGTAAATTAATCGTCAGCAACCAAAACGTCACCGTTCAACGTAATAAAATTTGAAATCTGTTGCACGATTTTCTTTTCTGAAAGGAAAAGAAATTGGAAACGATAATTGTAAAAAAAGAAAATAACCTTGCCAAGAGTGTGGGCGAGGGCGGAGCCGGCGACTCCGGCACCGACGATGATGACGTCGACGTCACTGGATCCGCATTCTCCGTTAGTAGTAGCGATGCTCTTAACGGAGTGGTTTCTATCCTCCAGCATGGCTCGCTGAACATTCCTCTCCGTCTGCTTCGCCAAGACATAGTAGAAAGCGAATAGCCCCACCGCGAAGGCCAAGATCCACGCTACCAAGCTCTGATCCATCATTTCTCAACGAGAATGCGAATCCGAAACGACACCGTGTAGAGACAAGAAAAAGAAGCCAAACAGCTCTCTCTCTCTCTGTGCGTAACTTGCGTGTCTGTTTGTTTTGGTTAGCCTCACCGTGAGTGGCTTCGCTGGGAAAGCTTTGTTTGGTTGTGTTTGTGTGAGCGAGATGAACATTTGTGTGGGCCTTTTTATAGGACGCGCACGTAATGGCAGTGTAGGTGGTAGTGCTAACATGCGCCTTTCATTTGTGACGTGTGTTATTGTGCGCTTCCCTTTTGACTGTGTATTGGTTTTCCCCCCGGCTATTTCCTGGGAGGACAAAAAAAAATAGGAATCAAATTGTGGGAGTATTGACTACAGTTTTTTGAGTCTGGAATCAGAGATGGACCGGTAAATTAGTTTCTTATTATTAGTTCAATTTTGCCTAATAATTGTTTGACTTTTTTCTGTTAACACAAATGGACTTTTTTGTGTAAATGCATAGACTTTAATTTTGGCAATTCTCATCAACCTCTAAAAAGGACTAACATAACTTCTCTTTTCTTAGATTATTAAGTTTATGATTAAGGTTGAATTATTTTTTGATAAGTGGGTTGATTATTTTTTATAGCATGCATTATTTCAACTGTGGTTTCTTATAACTAAAAAGAACTAGGATTTAATTAGAAAATTACGTTTAATTATCAAAAAATTAGATTGTTACATGTACAAATATGGACGCATTTTTTGGAAAATAATGCTTTTATTATTTGGCCTCCATTCCATAAATATAATTGGGTTATCAACGGGACACTTTCTGTGTAACAAAATCATAAAACACATTTTAACAATTTTTAGATTTATTAGAATTGTTGGAAAATCGGGTCCGCTTATGACGTTGATGGGTGGAACAAGGTTCGTCAGTTATCTGGTTAAATGGGCTTATTAATTGGGTCAAACAAGCCCAATCAATATTAAGCCCAATTCATCAAAGCCCATAGAAAAGAGAATTCTGGAGAATCCTACATTGGTCTTCGATTTGAAATTTTGCTAATTAATGTGAAATGAAAGAAAGGCAAAAAAGAGATAAGAAGAAGAGAAAAAAGGAAAAGAAAAAAGAAAACAGAACGATATGTATATAAAACGTGGAAGAAAAGAAAAATTGGGGGATTGGTGACATATTTACAAACAGAACCACACTCTCACTCTCTCTTTGTTTTTCACGTTGAAAGCATGAAAGAAAATTAGGAGGTTTAGTCTTTCTAATTAATCTCGATCTCGATAAACCTTTTAGACGGTGTAAATATTAGTTGTTATCATTTGTAGTTTAACTAGAGGCTTGCAACGGTCCTATATTTCCAATGTGTCTGCTGGTAATCGAGGTAGGAACTTGATCCTTATTATTTTCCGCTTGTTGTATGCTTTATGTATACCTTTGTATACCATCAGTCGTATCAGAGTGGTATGATTTTTTGAGTATGTTTAATCAATATATGCATGCCTATGTGTTATTGTCATACTTAGTAGTTGTGTAAATTTTTGCATTCGACTTCTTGCTATTTATGTTCGACTTTGTTGTTAAACTGTATAAATCCAAAATTTTAAAGTATGAATTTTGAGAAACCAATTATACTACTAGACTCAGGAGGATAAACTTGATAATATGCCCATATTTCATTGAAAAATTCCATTGGAAAGGTCTCAAAATTAGACGAAAACCAATCAGATTTAGACACGTGGCAAAGAGTCAATTATTGACTATTAACTTGTATGCATAACTCGGCCAATCATTTTGAGATAGGTAGCTCATTCGGGAGCCGACACGTGGCATACGGCATGTGCAACACATGCTCCCGCTTCTGCAGCGCGTGACGCGCGTGTGTGTATCTGGCGGTGTGTGGTGGCCCGTGACCGCTTGCATTCCACTTCTCGTGGCGCGTGGTGGCCCGTGCGGCGTTTATCGACGTCTAAAATTTCCAAAATTTTACAGAAATAGTTTTTACATTTTTCTGGATTTTTGAGAATATTTTTTCAAAATGTTTGATATCCAAAACTAATTTTTCATGAATTAATTGGTATTATTAAATCTATATTTAGTTATTTCTGTCTAAATTTAAATTCGAGAAAAAAAAATATTCATGTATATTATTTTGTATTTTATACATGATGTTTTGTCTATAACTATTGATTATATGTTCAATTAATATAGTACATTAGTTGTATTGACACCTTTCTGTGTTTGTTTCAGATAGTGAGAATTTGAACCCCTATGGTAGCCAGGCTTCCAGCCGAGAGGGCTGCATTGAGACGTTTCGAAGAAGACTTGTGGGACATCGAATTGGGTTTTAGGTTGCACAAAGACGATATCGATGGGATTGTGGCACACATTGTTTATTTGAACAATAAAATCAAACGAGTTGTATGGAGAGGTGGTTTCAGACGTGGCACAGATGTAGGGGAAATGATTCAGCTTGCTACAGAATCATTCCTTAAAATGCGTCTTAAGCGGTTATTCATCTTCTCTATAGTCGCAGATGACTATAATGCAACTCTTAGGAGGTTTTTGGAAAACTTCTCTAAGAGTGGTGTGCTTAGATGCATGTAACCAAACCACCCTATGGTCCTTAGGAGTGGCCGTGAGATTCCGAGCTATTGGCTTGGACATCTAACATACAACTTGCCTGAGGAACTGTGGGAGGAAGTTGAAGCGTCACTTCCGAGAAACATAGTTTTCTACTGGTAATCCTCTAAGTTCTGAGTTTTGGAACAAGTTGTTAGTCATTTGTCATTTTGTACATAAATAAGTTTTATGGATGTACGTTTGGTATATGGTTTTGGATGTTTTATGTAAATTATTACTATGTTGAGATAATAAATAGGGTTAGCTATATTTATTATTTTGAGTCATTTATTGCGTTAAATTGCTTGAATATAAAAAATACAATTATTCATATGTTGAATGATGCTAAGTATTATTGTATTAGTAATTGTGTATGGACTCACAAATGCAATAACCAACATAGCAAACCTAAGTTAAGATAACTTAGAAACCAAAATCTATAAGTTGGATTAATGAACCATTTACTATCCTTGAAATTGAATTTAGTATAATTAGTTATTAAGAAAGAGATGGTAATAGAACACTTAGTGTACTATTCAATTCGAAACTTTCATAATTGACTGCACTTGTTTAATTTCTGAATGGACAGTAAATGCTTGTGTATTGCTATATCTCCTCATTGAATGCAACTTTATGTTATAGATTTTTGAATAATATGTCTACTGCTTCGAAATCAATTGTTACTGAGCTTAATAAAGACAACAAGCTGAATGGTGACAATTATGAGATTTGGGCTATGAAAGTTTGATAGATTCTTGAGGAGCAAGAGGCTTCTGATCCCTTGGACTCGATTATGGTCGAGCATCAAGAGGGCACTACCACTCAACATAGGCTTGACCGTGAAGCCTATGTCACTTGGAAGAAGAAGAATTCCACAGCTTGTATCATCATATTGAGTACATTAGATGATGATATAGCTATAGAATTCACAGGCTATAAGAATGCTAAAGATCTCTAGTCTACGTTGAAGGAGAGATTCAGCGATGTGTCGCTGACTAAGCTCCGGTCTTTGACCATAAAATTTGACACGTACCAAAAGCGCCCTGATCATACTATGAAAAAGCACCTCAGGGAATTGTGAAATATGATTAGCGGTCTTAACAATGTTGGTCACAAACTGACTAATGAGCAGAAAATCCAAGCAGTAATATGTTCCTTACCGAGCAGTTGGGATCAAATGAAGCACCACTTGATGCATGCTTCTAGCGTCAAAACTTTCAATGATGCAATGCGTTATCTTGAGCTCGAAGAGGACCGTATGACGACTTTCAAAATTAATGCTGAGGCTTCTTCTAGACCCCAAAAGGGTTAAACTAGCAAAGAGAAGAGGAAGCAAAGGGCATTCTTCTTTAAAGGAAAGAATTTCAAGGGAAAACATAAACAAAAAGGGCAACAGAAGAAAAAGGGCAAGGGTAAGACTCAACTTTCAAAGATTAAATGCTACAACTACCAACAGAGGGGGCATATTGCTAAAGACTGCAATGCTCCTAAAAAGGTACAAAACATTTCCTCTTGTTTACATTATGCTTGTGTGTCAAGTTCCGTATTCCTAACTGAATGTCATCCTCAATGGATGATTGATTCAGGAGCGACCAACCACGTGAGTATGAAAAGTGAGGCGTATGTCCAGTTCCAGAAATTCCTTAGGAAACAAAGTGGGTATATGTTGGAAATAATGCCAAAATAGAGGTCCAGGGTATTGGTATTTGTATGCTAACCTTGCGCGGTGGCAAAACATTGTTGCTATATGATGTCCTCTATGCTCCAGGAATACGAAGGAATTTGGTCTCTGTTTTGTCTTTAATGAATAATGGATTTACCTTGTCTTTTGAGAACAATAAGTTAGATCTATTTTTGGGTGGTATATATTATGGCTCTGGTTTTGCTATGGATGGTTTTGTTGTTATGGATCTAGAATATGTAAATAACAATAATGCTAGTTTTTCTTATGCTACTTCATTATCAAATCGTACAAATGATGTTTATCTATGGCACGCAAGGCTCAACCATATTAGCCAAGAACGTATGGGTCGTTTAGCCAAGGCAGGCATGTTAGGTAATTTACGAAAATTTGAATTACCCACTTGCGAAAAATGCCTTAAGGGAAAACTAGTGCGAAAACCATTTGGTAAAGCAGCACGAGTTGAATATTCGTTGCAACTTATCCATTCTGAAGTTTGTGGACCAATGAACGTGAGAGCACGTCATGGGGCGTACTACTTCATCACATTTATAGATGACTATACACGTTATGGTCATATCTACTTGATTTCCCATAAGTCTGAAGCACTTAGTTGTTTCAAAAGATTTATGAGTCTAGTTGAAAATTAGTTAGATAGAAAAATCAAGGCCTTAAAAACCGATCGTGGTCAGGAATACCTCTCTGAGGAATTCAAGGCATTATATGATGAAAGGGGCATTGAACACCTAGGACCC
Organism: Flueggea neowawraea; assembly: GCA_948243855.1. Taxonomy (NCBI): domain Eukaryota; kingdom Viridiplantae; phylum Streptophyta; class Magnoliopsida; order Malpighiales; family Phyllanthaceae; genus Flueggea; species Flueggea neowawraea. The sequence continues at coordinate 5,314 of CAODLS010071075.1, read as the reverse complement.
CGCAACAAAACGGTGTAGCGGAGAGGAGAAATAGAACACTCATTGATATGGTAATATCAATGATGGTTGAAGCTAACATACCAATCTCTTTCTGGAAAGATGCGTTGCTAACAACCACTTATGTCCTAAACCGCATTCCATCTAAATTCGTTGCCACCACACCTTATGAGATGTGGATAGGTTGCAAGCCCGACCTATCTTACTTGAGGTCGTGAGGTTGTACAACCTACGCCCATGATACCTCTAGCAAGCATGGAAAGCTTGGCCTAATAGGTAGAAAGGGAATCTTTATAAGATATCCTGAAACCTCCAAAGGATATGTCCTAGTGGGAGAGCAAGAAGATGGCACGGTGACCGAGTATGAGTCTCGAGATGTCACATTCCTGGAAAGAGAATTTCCAAATTGGGATAAGTGAGTATGGACTTCACTTTTTGTGAGACATAGGGACCTAAACATTCAAGATCACTTCATCCGAGTGGGAGAGATTCCGTGACCGAGGATGAAAGTTTAGAATTTCCACCTCGAGCCATTGCGGATGTTCATGATCCTAACTCGAGTGAGAGTATAAATCCTAATTTGAGGAGTCAAAATCCTGTGATAAATCAAAATGAGAATCTTTTTTCCCAGTGGGAGTATTCCAAATCTTGGCGAATACATGCGAGTCGTGTATCAAAAGGCAGAACCGCCACGTAAGTCGACGAGAGCTAAAGTTCTACGACGACGTTTTTCAATAGAAGAACCGAGTGAAGCTTTATTTAATATAATCAGTACCTATAAACATGCGAAAGGTTCTTGAATCCCTAAGTAAAAAAGAATGGATTAAGTCAATGGAAGAATAAATGGCATATATGAGTTTAAACCAAGTATGGGAATTGGTTGAACTCTCCGAAGGCCGAAAAACCATTGGGAATAAGTGGATACATACGATTAAGTGTGGTTCTGACGGCAAGCCCATCAAGAGAAAAAGTCGCTTAGTTGCAAAAGGGTTTAAACAACAGGAAGGAATCGATTATGACGAGACATTTTCACCTGTTTAAGATTTGTCTCGATTAGGTTGATCTTAACATTAGTTGTTGCTATGGACCTCGAGTTACATCAAATGGATGTAAAGAATGCGTTCCTTAATAAGGAACTGAACGAAGAAATCTATATGGTTCAACCAGAAGGTTTCATAGTCCTGGGCAGCGAGCATAAAGTTTGCAAATTGAAGAGCTCCATTTATGGTCTCAAGCAGTTTTTAAGGCAATGGTATATTCACTTCCACGAGGCGATTATCTCATTTGATTTTAAGATGATCGATGAAGACCATTGTATATATCTTAAACGTTTGGGAGACAAGTTTGTTATTCTAACATTATACGTTGATGACATTCTTATTGTTGGTAATGATCTGATATATATCAAGGGTGTCAAAGACTGGTTATCGACCGGATTTGAAATGAAAGACATAGGAAATTCAGAATATATCCTTGGGGTTAAAATTTTAAGAGATCGTTCTAAGCGATTGATATCTCTTTCACAAAAGGGCTATATCAAGAAAGTCTTATAGTGATTTTACATGCAAAATTGCAATCCTGTGGCAACCCCAATAGCTAAGAACTATGAACTTAGCTATAAGAAGTATCCATAAATGGCAAAAGAGAAGGAACGAACGAAAATTTTTCCATATACCAATGCCATTGGTTGCCTAATGTATGCAATGATGTGTAATAGACCTGATATATGCTTTGATGTTGGTTTGCTAAGCAAATTCCAGTCAAATCCTGGAAAAATGCACTGACAAGCAGTAAAATGAGTTCTGCAATACTTGAAGGCCACTGTTGATTATGCACTGTGTTATCAAGGAAATAATCTGCGCTTAAGAGGATACACAGATGCAGATTTGGGCGGAGATGTAGATGAAATAAAATCCACTTCTGGATATACATTCTTGCTTAACAATGGAGCTGTGTCATAGAGAAGTAAGAAATAGACTAGCATAGCATTGTGTACTATGGAATCTGAGTACATAGCTACGTCTGTCGCAGTACAAGAAGCTGTTTGGTTGAAGAGGCTTCTTAACCACTTGGGTTTGACCACCTATCAAGACCATTTGACTATTATAGTGATAGTCAATCATCAATTGCTTACTCCAAGGATCCTAAGTACCATGGTAGAACTAAGCATACTGAGATCAAGTATCACTTTGTTAGAGATTTAGTTGCACGAGGAGAGGTGAAATTAGAGTATATTCCTATGCAAGAAATGATTGCAGATCTATTTACTAAGCCCTTAGCTAGAGATGATTTCATCAGACATGTTGTCTCTCTAGGTCTGCGTAGGATGTAAAACAATACTCTATAATCCCTTATTTCGATTTTCAGTCCATAAATAAAAAATCAATCTTTTGTTGATAATTCACTATTTATAATACACATACAAGAATGTTGTGAGTACACATTCATTAATAAAAGAGCATGTTGGACAGAGAAGTAACCTAATTACTCGGGTGTTTACCTTAGTTTTGTAATATGTGAGGCAATGACTAAGATGAGATTGATTTTGAACGTGAAGTCAAGATTGTGTTCATAATCAAAAGGTCTTCTTGCATTTTACAATTGTGAGATCATTGTAATAAGGCAAGATAAGTCGTATGAAAAGAAACGTACGCCATAGGATAAGCTCCTATGTTGATCATTAAATGATCATACGCTAAAATTGAGAGTCTTTTAGCATATTCTGTCTAACAGTCAAAAGTAATCCTGTTAAGTGATGGACTAAAGTTAAAATGGATAAATACCTTTTAACTGAAGCTTCTGTATGGTGTTAATAAATCTTATAAACATGTGCTCCTCCAAGGGAAGGATAGAACACCACAGCACATGATCATACCATGTGCGCTATATACGACCATAGGGATGAAAATGATTATTAATAATGATCTCACTTTTCCTAGTATGAGACCCTACCTTGAGCATACGGTTTTCGGTGGCTCATCCCTTAAAACCCTTAACACATTCGAAACACTTAGTTAAGTTAGGCTACTTTATTGTAACACTAATGTCATGATTGATTCGACCAAGCGTGATACACTAGACAAATGAACTTAGCTAATGTGGATCGTCTAGTGTAAGAGGGAAATATTGTTTTTAATGACGCATTCGCACTAGTCTCAATGTTTGCATAGGCGCCTATCATTGTCTCTAATGATATGTGAACATGAGTAAAGCTTCTTTGAGATCAAAATTGTGAGAGGAAACAACGATTGTGAAAAACGTTCTGGGGAAAGGCATACATAAATTTCATTTACAGGTTAGAGCTTGTATTGAAGACACTACGACAGTATGATCTAATAGTCAAGATCATTGTACAACCCTAACAGGTGTATAGTGTCTGTATTCTTGACGCATGCTGGTCGCGCAGTCTATTTGCTTGTATGACAAGGGGATCGAGTGTGGTTATATAAGTGTTAACCATGTTGCATGATGATGTTTCATACCGTTATCCGTGAGTGAGAGATGTTGGAAAACCGGGTCCGCTCATGACGTTAATGGGTGGAACGAGGTCCGTCAGTTATCAGGTTAACTGACGAGTTTGACTTATTAATTGGGTCGAACAAGCCCAATCAATATTAAGCCCAAATTAAAGCCCAATTAATCAAAGCCCATAGAAAAGAGAATTCTACATTGGTCTTTGATTTGGAATTTTGCTAATTAATGTTAAATGAAAGAAAGGCAAAAAAGAGATGAGAAGAAGAGAAAAAAGTAAAAAAGGAAAAAAGAAGGATATGTATATAAAACGTGGAAGAAAAGAAAAATTGGGCTTGGTGACATATTTTACCAACAGAACACACACTCTCACTCTCTCTTTGTTTTCACGTTGAAAGCAAGAAAGAAAATTAGGAGCTTTAGTCTTCCTAGTTAATCCCAATCCTGATAAACCTCTTAGACGACCTAAATATTAGTTGTTCTCGTTTGTAGTTCAACTAGAGGCTTGCATCGGTCCTAGACTTCCGCTGAGCCTGCTGGAAATCGAGGTAGGAACTCAATCCTTGTTATTTTCCACTTATTGTATACTTTATGTATACCTTTTGTAAACCATCATATATATATATATATATATACACGGTACTAGTTTTGATTATTTTCTGTTCAATTTGAAAATCTCCAAGATGATTGAGCAACTCTATTATAGACACGCTCAACATTGTTTTGTAACTATTATCTTAGAGCTTTTTGTCTAATTTGCCTGCTTTTGAAGCATCTTTTTCCAGCCTTTTTTTCTTTTCCACAACCATTTCTCTTTCATTCAAGTTTTGATTTTTGTTGGGTCAAGCTTTGATTTTTCATACTTAATTATATGCTAAATAACAAAACAACATTGGTACTGTTTGTTCATTGTGTATCTATCCTTTGTATTGGAGACTCATTAGTATCGATAAACTGCAAGTCAATTATATATTATAATTTTTAAAGAAGTATTATTCCCTTTTTTATTATACAATACTCTCAACCAATGGAATTTGTAATTTATTGTTCTATATATGCAAAATTATTATTTTTAAGTATCATATAAAGTTTTTTCTTTTCTTTACAAATACCTAACCTATTTTTTGGTGAGTATATAAATACCTAACCTACCGATGTGTTGTGGAGAAAAAGAAATGGGCGTTGACGTTGACCAAGGAGCCAATTAATTAACATTTACAAGATTAATTTCATTTTCTTTCTTTAAAAAATCATTTACAAGATTAATCGTTTATTTTTGAAGTCATTCCGACTTCATGCTTCTATAATCATACATTTTTTATGGGATATTGACCAGCAGCATGTTTCACCACTTATTCTTTGGAATTATTATTTGAAACATTTTGAATTTTGGAAAAAAAAGTATAATTTTAATTTTCTTACTAATACTATTATTTCTATTTTTTTTCATAAATATCGGAAAGCCCCTAGGATCCGCCATTGAGTATTACTCAACTAGTCCCACAACTTTTTAATTTAGTTGATATATTAAGAAAATACGAATAAAAAAGTAGTATTGTTCTACAAATGTGCTTTTTGAAATTTGCTCATTTTATTGAAAAAAAACATTAATATTAATCATCAATGAAACTACTAACGAAGGGTTGTCTCGATTGAAAAAATAAAAAAGATATCTTTTTTAATATTATCTTGTAAATAAAGGGGTGAACAATGCACAACCACAATAAAAATGTGCATATTAGACCATTAGTTGTATGATTTGACGACAAGTGAATAGAAGACTCACATAAAAGATTCTGAATTCGAGTATTCTACCTCTACTTATGGTGGGAATTTTCACCTTTGT
>CAODLS010071071.1:0-10521 GCA_948243855.1 Flueggea neowawraea | reverse complement strand
AGAAATGAAATGCCTCTTTATTAAATAATTAAATGACAATGCACATCAATGATTGGACTAGGGCACAATTCTAATAGTACTTGGCTATGTGGGTCTAGTCTCATAGTTTGAGAAGTCGACTCTCATGTAATATGTCACATGATGTTTGAATTTTGAGCAAAGCTTTCATGAGATTGAGAAATTCAAAAGCAACGATTGTGTGGTTATGAGCTAAAGGAAGGCGTATGTTTTCAGCAGTTTGTACTACTGTTGAATACACTTTGGCAAAATTGAGTTGTTCTATAAGAAATGCCTTCTAGCAGGATTAAGATATGAGTTGTTATATATTCCTATCAGGTGTATAACAATCACGCTCTTACCGCATGTTGGCTGCACGATCTATTTGCTTGTATGACCCGAGATCTTCATCATGATTGGCAGTAGTTCTATCATGATCCATGATGAGTTATGGTTCTGTAATGTGCAAGTGGGAGATGTTGGAAAAAGTGATCAGCCATAACGGGTGAACCGAGTCTGGTCGGTCAAGGTGTAAATCAGGACCGTAGACCAAGACTAATTAGCAAGCCCAATTCAATAGTGAATGAGATGGGCTCCTTATCAGTGTAGGAGGGCCTAAGTAACACTGGTATAAATAGTGTTATCTAATCCCATTTAGGTTTAATCCATTTGTAGGCACTTTCTACAAATATTACAGGAAGAGGAAATCCTCTCTATATAGAGAGAGAGGTCGACGACTTCTTCATCAAAAAGAAGAAGAAATCGTTCTTCTTTTGCCCTACCAAATCATGCACTGATCAACATGTGGCATCTAGACTGCAAACGAGTCGAGTTCTCCCATCCATAACACGACGTGGTTTGCTCAGAAGATCGGCACACATCCGTATTTTATTTTGCTACATATTGAGATTAATAACTAGAACCCTTATTTATATTGTCCGTTTGTTAGACCGGTATAGGGACCTTCATTGACATTTGAGGCCTAACTACTAGGGTTAGTAATAGCACATATATTTAAACCAAAACAACGCAAAGATATTTTCTAATAAAATACTTGCTAATAATCTGAATGTGCAAAGCAATGTTATACATTTATTCAAAATAAATAAAATGTGAACATAGAGTATCCAATTGTTTGAATCCAAAGATTCTATATACACCGTTCACACCTCTTATATTTCACACCTGTCAATGCCAAAATCAAATGGCAATGCTTCTATGTCCAACCTCAATGGTTTTCCTCCACTTTCATATCGAAAATGTTTTGCTATATTTAGACTTGATTGTTTTAGCAGTTTATTGATGCCCACACCTATATTTATATATATAATAGTACCCAAATTTAGGTACCTTAGAGAGACTAAACATCTTTGAAACTCTCTGCCTAGCAATGGTTGCTGCACTTTTGTCACACTCCTCTCTTCTTCAATTAAAGACCTCTTTTTTTCTCAAAAACACACAAAACACTCATTTGTTTCGCCTCTCTGTGCCATCAGGTTTGTTCATGTTATTCTGTGTGTGTACTACTGTTGTGGTTTTTCTTATGCTTTGCAGGTACATGCATCTGACTATATTTTCCTTTTTGTTGTTTTTTGTCAAGAACTAAGTTTTGTGGCCAAGACCGAAAATGGATTTGTTAAGAATTGCTCAATGGCTCTCAAAGAGTCTAATACAAGGTCTCCTGTTCTTAAAGACGAAGTGTTGAAGAATCCTATAATTGTCATTGACAATTATGATAGCTTTACTTACAATCTCTGTCAGGTTATCTCTTATCTTTTCAGTATATTTTGCTCAATTTTTCTTAACTTTGTTTTTCTTGGCTTTGTTATGACATTGATTATGTTTGCATTTTTCTACTCTTTGTTATGTTAATAATCATTCAACGTATTGTTTTTATTTGAGATATTATCTATAAAGATATGTTGATTTTGATTTTGTTTGTTGGTTTGTGAATTTGAGAGAGACACAAAAGAGAGAGGAAAAAACAAACATATTGAAAGGTGCATACACAACAATTATTAATTTTTTTCTCCAAATTATTAAAGAATATATATATATTTACTAATTATTTTTTTGTAATCTAAATTTATATAGACTTCAAAGTCACGTTTTTTATATTTTAAAGTAAGAATAAAGATATTTGATTTTACTTAGCTTATGTAAAGCAATAAGTAATTATTTTAAAAGTAAAACAAACTGGGCCCTTGTTTTTTATTTTTAGTTTTTACAATAAACCAACACATTCTAGTAACGTTTTCTATCAGAAAAGAAAATCTGAATAGAAAAATAACATAAAACTTTTTATACAACCATATGCCCAAATTCATGGAATTCTTTTGTAAAATTGGTTATGTTGGTCAAAATTCCCATGCGATCCATTGTTTGTTGATTTTTTATATGATTTGGTTTTGCAAAAAGTATCCATTTAGAAAAAGGTATATTATCAAATATTGAATTTTCCAATGATCTTCCCTTTTATAAATTCCCTTTTATTGTTAAGAATTTTCCAATGAACTTCCTTTTCATAAATTCCATTGTTGGCATAGTTTTTCTCCATTTTGTAATTAATTTGTTTGTGATGATTTTTCATCTAAGGAGAGCTACCGTTTCCCGTAACCTCCATGTTCTTGTTTTGTATTGAACTTTTTTTATTTCTCTTTAATAATATTATGGAGCACCGGAGCATGAAGATGGTGCTATTGAGGTAACAACCTAATTGGAATGCCAAAGTACACTATTAATTCCTTGTTCTCCATTCTTTCATATAAAAAAATTCTCGTTTATTGTTATTGCCTTCAAGTTTAGTCTTCGTTACCGTGGTTAAGAATGCGCGAATCAATACACACTTTAATACAAGTATTACTCACTCGCCAATGTTGCCAATAATTTGGAAATAACATGTTGCATTTTCTTTCTTACTCAGTAATATTGTACCGAACATTGCTCCTAGTCCATGCTGATAAATTAGTAAATTTATGTTAAAGAAGCTTAACTGATACATTTTTCATTGAGGAAAAGATTTGTAATTTCCAAACAAAATTTTCATGATGAACATAAAAGTTCTCAGTCTAATTTTGATTGTTGTTATTTTGAAGTATATGGGAGAACTGGGTTGTAATTTTGAAGTCTACCGTAGCGATGAAATTACAATGGAAGTATTGAAAAGGTAAGCATGAGTCTCTACGTAGAAGACTATTTTTTACTATATGATGCCTGAAATATGGTAACATTTTATATTAGATATAAGATTTGTAACTAATATTCATGTGTAATTAATGTTCTCTGCTATTAACAGGAAACAACCTCTAGGGATCCTTGTATCACCTGGACCAGGTTAGTATATTGATCGATTATTTTTACATGTATTTTCATTGGGTTTTTTTTATAAGTCATTATCCTTGTAGTTTTATTCATTTATAACACGAAAAAGTGTTCTAGAGAAACCATGAAAAAAATACTTGTACAAGATAATGCGCTTTCATTGTTGAACTACACTAAAATGTGAAGACAAAAATATATATTCCTTTTCTAGGTGCTCCCCAAGATTCCGGGATATCATTGCAAATAGTTTTGGAGCTTGGTCCTACATTACCTTTGCTTGGTGTCTGTATGGGTTTGCAATGTATTGGTGAGGCATTTGGAGGTAAGCCTTTTAAAATAGCACATATAATTTATACATCATTAATTCTTTTTTCCTTATAGTGATTTTGACTATACTATATCTTGTAATACTTCAAATATGTAATGTTGTAGGTAAGATTGTAGGTTCTCCTTGTGGTGTGATGCATGGGAAAACTTCTCTTGTCTTATGATGAGAAAGGCGAAGATAGTTTGTTTTATGGATTATCAAAGTACGTTCATTCTCACAAAGGGAACTTTTGTTTCTTATTATTTCAAGTAACCTTCATACACTAAAATCAAACACGTTGACATGGTGCATTTTATCATTGTTGTAACGTGCATTGCACATAGGCTACATAGAGATTTGCAAAATTATTACATTTTTTTCAAACTATATGTAATTTGCATTTCATAAGTGAATTGTCTTAGTTCTGTCACATGTTACTCAACGACTAGAAATTGTTGCTAACGTCCAACATGACTTTAACAATGTGACGATTAGATTAGAACCATCATGTCAACTGCTGCAATGTTGTTCTGCAAAGGTTTTTTCCCAGAGTTAAAAATATAATTTCTTCTTCTTTGTTAGTTCACCCATTTTCTATGCTTAATTCATAAAACTTTGTGATTCTGTTATTATCTTCCATTATTTCGGTTGACAATACGTAGTAGATTGAATCCAACTACCTCTATAAATTGATTTTGCTATGTTCATATTGATTCATTCTGTAGAGGATTGTAAAGTTGCATGTAAATTGTACATTACCACCTTAGCGATTTTAGAAGCATTGTCACAGCTTTTCATTCTTCTCTGCATAAATTTCACATATTTGAATAGGTTCACTATCAATAAATGATGTAACTGGAATTATGATCAATGATCTCATTTGTTTCCTCTAGCCCCTTCACTGTTGGAAGATATCACAGCCTTGTTATTAGGAAAGAAGACTTTCCTAGTGAGGAACTTGAGATCACCGCATGGACTGATGATGGACTGATAATGGCTGCTCGTCATAAAAAATACAAGCATATTCAGGTAAGATATTCTTTCACATTCCTTTTGGTGATGCACCAAACTTGTGTCTTTTATAGTAAAAAAAATCAATTAATAGAACACGACAAAAATTAATCAAGATTATGCTAAAAGACTGGAAATGATTGGTGAACTACCTTGAAACTTCAACATCAACCTATTGAAGAGAGAGAGAGAGAGAGAGACAGACAGAATTAGAATTGATGTCAAATTAATATTTTTTTCTTTTTTTTTGCTTCTGATATATTTTAATTTCGCATTAACTTTTGGTGAGTTTTTATTTCTCTAATCTAAAGATCATAAGATTTAATTTTAGGTAAACAAATTCCATGTTGGTTTGCAAGTGAAATTTCTTTCGAATGCTAAAATAGTGTCGATAAAACACCCAATTAGAGAATATATGTGCGGATGTTTTCATCTTATAAATTGTTAATGTTATTATTGTTTGTAGGAAAATTTTAATAAATACTGAAACTTCATTATCTTAGAACAAACATAACTCATGAATTGAAATCGGATCAAAACATCACAGGGAGTGCAGTTCCATCCTGAAAGTATCTTAACACCAGAGGGCAAGGCAAATAATTCGCAAATTTCTCAAACTTGTGGAAAAGCATGAGTCAAACACTGAATCTCAAAATTACTAGCTTGTCCAACAAGACATGAATGAACTGAGAAAAAGAAACGTTCAGTCTCAATACTACCAGTCTGCAACCAGTATTCTACTTCTTGCTCCCTCATTGTTTCTTGTAGTATCCTTTATGAGGAAGCATGGGAATTAAAAAATAATTAATGTATTCCTTGCAATGTTATTTCATCTAAGTTTTCCAAATTGCAAAATTAAATATTTGGTCTCTAAAAAATGTGGTGTCGTACAAACCGTCTCCAAGACAAATCTCTCAGCAATGAAAGCCCCAACTATGTGACATATTTGCAACCGTTCATCCATAATTAGTGCAAGGTTTCCTATTCCGCTCTTTGAGAAGCCCATAAATGATGGAGTAAACAAAATCAGCGAAATAAATAGCAGGTCATTCACTGTTGCCTATAGACTTTTCTTGTTGTATATAGCAACAAGAATTAATAATGTTACTGAAATAAATTGTTGTATATTTTAAAATATTTAAATATATAATTGAATATACTCCCTCTATCCCACAAACATAGACTATTTTTTCTTTTTAATCTGTCCCAAATTATAGACTTCTTTTCTTTTCAATACTAATAGTTATGTCATATTGTACTAAATTACCCATACTTAAATGTATAGTAAATTGTATCATTAATTACTCATTAGATAGTAATAAGGATATTTTTAGAAAACTCTAATAAAATTAATAACTTTAACTAACTTTCTTAATTTATGTGAAAAAAATAAAATTGCCTATCAATATGAGACGGAAGGAGTAATTTATTATTAATTGAAACTATACAACATAAATATATATATATATATATATATATATATATTTGAGTATATTTATTTATTTAGCTACATCAAGGTCGGGTTCAGTTCTAAAAATACAATACTCTACTTCTGTCTTTTCCCCTTATGTACGTAACACCAAATCCTTGTGTACGCAATCCAGCACTTATGTACGTAACGTTTAGAATCATGTAATCCCCTTAGGAATTCCATGTTTCTTTGTTTTTTAGTTTTTTTTTGTTATGTTTTGTACACATAATCAAGTCTAAGTCTGTAGGGAGTTGATGATACATAAGTAGTCCTTATTAACTTGATGTAATTGTCAGATTACCTAATTAGCCTTGCTCATAATTGGTTTACTTTTAAACTGTGACTCTCTTACCGATGGACCCTTTATCACTCTCATAGATTTTAAAGTATTCTCAAACCATATGGACAAATGGGAATATGACTTATGCAATGTCAAATCAATGCACATATCATGTATTATATTATATGTGATGTATGCTTATGTATGTACAATTTTGGTCAAGGCGGCAACACCCATAATTTTATATTTTTTGTCGAACCAATTGATGCGGCATTTAATTATACCTTAATGGATTAGATGCATCCTCTTGTTAGTTTATTAATAATAATATTTTTGTCCATCCAATTGATTCGGCATTTAATTATATCTTAATGGATTAGATGTATTTTCTTGTTAGTTTATTAATAATAATATTTATATTTCACCAATGGATTGTTGAGCTTGAAAACTCAGTTGGTACCAGTGAGAATAGCACTCTAAGGGGGTGAATTGGAGTTTTAAAGAGTTTGACTACTTTGTTGAAAATCTTTTGCAATTTAAAACAAATTACAAAGTTGAAAACGGAAGCTAAATAGTGTCCAATTCACAAACAATAAAAATCAAATGTAAGTGAAATAAAAAGAATGAGGGAGAGAGAAAATCAAGTTCGAGATTTATAGTGGTTCGGTCCTTCTTGACCTACGTCGACTTGTCTATATCCACTAGAGAGTTCAATCAACTAACTCCTCACTTCTGAGTGGAGGGAAACCATTTACAACAACTTGTTTTTACGGGATATACAAGCGAACAGTTACACCTTGTTTTTTTGGGCTCAACAAGAAAACCGTTCACCTAGTTTTTGCGGGCTGAACTAGAAAACTGTTCACCACTTGGTTTCAGAACAAAACAAGCAAACAATACCTCTAGTTTTTGTGAGATCAACTAGGAAACCGAAACTCTAGTTTTTCTAAGGCTCACTAGAAAATCTATCTACCCCAAGCAAATAACCTTGCTTGTTACAGATTTAACCCCAAAGGTATAACAGAATTGAAGCTCACACCAACCCAAAATAGGATAGCAAGTAAACAGCTCAAATGGTTTATAAAGGTAGAGAAGAGAGATAAAATTAATAGCAATTCTTAGCAAGGGTATCTCTTACTTCTCTTCTGACATGGGACGTCTATTTATAGTCACACTTAATAATATAGCCGTTGGAGCCTCGAAGTAGCTGTTGTAAGATAAAACAAATCTGCTCAGTAATGACATCACCCTTCACTACATGTGTTATTCCTCTTCTAGGCGCGCAGTTCATCGTTCCATCTGAGTTCTACGTGTTGCGTATGCAAGTCTGCTTGCGTTGATAGAACTCCAGTGGTCTCGGCTTTAATTGGATCATCATCAATATGCGTTGGTGGTCTTCTATATGTGTGGTTCATTCTTCCATGTGCGTTGATCATTCTTCTATGTGCGTTGATCATACCATTAACGGACCTTATTGAGCTTCTGCGTGCCTTAACGATTTTAGGGATCAAATCTACAATTCTGACACATTTTCGTATGGAGGGAATATTCAAATTTAAATTCCCAAGGAGCATCTAGCTTTTGTCAGCTTTTGAGTGGTCCTTCGACAACGTGTGCAGTTCTCTTGTAGTGCGCATTGTTTAATTGTTTTCAAGAATCACAACTTTAATCAAGATCGGACGTTCTTGATACCATCAATGTTCCTACCAACATTAATACTTTGCTATATCCAAGACAATTTAGAGTACTTCTTCGATAACACGCCTTATTCCTTGTTAGCCGCCTTAACGATCTCAGAGATTTTTCAGTAAGCTCTTGTTTTCTGCTACGAGAGTTGTTCCTTTTTCTATGTGCGTAGTTGATCTTTGACGCTCAATAGCGAGCGCTTCTGATGTATTAACGCGCCTAGTTGTTTCCTCTGAATAACTCCATATAACATATACATGCTTTTTTCGATGATCAACATATCTGAGTGTTGTCCATAATAATTCCATAACATCAGAGTATTCACTAAGGTACGTTGTTGCTTCTTTAGCACGATTTCCTTATAGTTCGCATTTGTAGTTCATTAGCGTGCCTAGTTGCCATTTTGATCTGAAGTCTGTGTGAGTAGGAGAATAGTAACATGTGTTAAGAGTTTATTAATGTGCATTGCTTAAATTTTCAGTTGTTTTGTAAATCATCAAAACTTAGACGGATTTTTTCATGTTGTCCATGAAATGGCGCAACAAAATGGATGAACCCTCATTTTATGGTTAGATTGAAATGCCTTTTGAATTTGTTCTTAATATGAGTGGCATATCCCATGGAAATTTCAAATTTTTTTTCCTGATGTTGCTACGGACATTAAGCAGGTGAACTTTCTTGGCAATGCCTCAAAAGATTGTTGCATATGGAAACACCCTATTAATGGCTCAGTATCTTCTAGAATTCTCTATGAGTTTTCGTGTGAAAAAAGGGCTTTTATATCTTGGTTTAAGCTGATATGGGCATGCTTTATCCCTCCATCCCATTCCTTAATTTGTTGGAAAGCTATCACAAAGAAGTTGGCCATTGAATACATGTTGATGCGAAAGGGCTACATCTAGTGTCGTTGTGTAGAATATTTTGGGCTAACTCTGAGTCCCATCACCACATTTTTTTTTATCTTATGAATTCATGCAGGAAGTTTGGTGAGCTATTGGTGCGGCTTTTGGTTATCATTTTCGACTTTCAGACTCTTTGGAAAGCTTCCTGTTAATGGCAATTCGAGCTCAATCCCTTTGGCGTACAACTCTTGTTTCTGTTATTTGGATCATTTGAAGAATGACGAATGCTGTACTTTTTGAGGACAAGGTAGCAAATATTCATCTTGTTTTGTGGCAAATTTGACATTGTATAATAGTTTGCAATAGTTTCAAAGTTGGTTACATGTTTAATTCCTCTTTAGAGCTGCAAATTTTGAACAATTTTCATATTATTGCCATACCAAGGAAGGCTTCAAACATCATTTCTATTCAGTGGCAGAACCCGCCTACAGAAGGCTAATACCGATGGCTCTTTTTTGAATGAATCTAACCGATTGCGAGCGGGAGGGGTGTTTTGAAATACTAAAGGGCATATTCTTGGTTGCTTTGCTTTTCCTACAGGCACTTCTTTGGCTTTTGTTGCAGAACTTAAAGCATTCATTTTTTCTATCACAAAAGCTTAGGAGAAAGGCTAGCATAAACTCTGGATAGAAAGTGATTCAACTTATGTGGTGAGCTTAATTCGGTCAATGTCTAATATGGTTCCATGGGAATTAAAAGTTGATTGGTCTGTGTGCCTAAATTTGATGAGTTATTTGCATGTGATTACAACTCATATTTTTAGAGAGGGGAATCAATTGGCAGACAAATTAGCAAACTTTGTGAGAAGCTACTCAAAAATATTGGTGGACTCTATTGGCACCATTCTATTTAGCTTTATTCTGTGATGACATATGCAGTCACTATTTCTTATTACTCAGGCTTTTATTTAAAAAGCATATATATAAAAGCTATGCAAGTATAACATAACCACATCATTTGACTATACATAACCACATCATTCAACTATACATATCTATTCTATCATCCAATATAACACCCATACCCTTATAGCACATATTCACGTAAATATAATAACACATATCAATACAAGCATAACAATGCCAAAGAAATAGCAACATGTTCAATTTGCCAATATCATTACATTAATAATATCAGATTTACACAACATATAAGACAAGACAACTCTATCAGTTAGATACAAAATATGATGAGCCATTCAGATCTCATCCACAACACCCTATATGCATATGTGTGATGGAGAGAGAGAGTGATCGCAGCATTCCGACCTCTGTCGGTACGTGTATCTACAACTCTGAAAATTGGCTCAAATCTAGTTGCCGATACCTGGGAAAAACATTGTGTTTTATATGAGTCGCAACTCAATGAGGAACCCAACAAAGAACAAGCAACATATAATCAGGTGCTATATATATACAAACAACTCAATACAAAACAAGTAAAACATATACGTTCAAGATATCAATAAGAATGTAATGATGTTCCATTTATTCGGTAATGGCCCAATATGTCAAGTATAGCCCCGGGTTTCCAATATAACAGATCT
>CAODLS010070899.1:0-14152 GCA_948243855.1 Flueggea neowawraea | reverse complement strand
TGATTATGCTTGATCATCATAGTTGTTGTTTAGGTAAGCCTAGTTGATGAATCGAGAGATGAAGGATAGGTGAGGCCCACAAGCATCAGATTTATATGGTTTAGGATAGAGATATTTCTTGCCCATAAGGTGTCCGATGAAATTCCTTAATGGCTTAATGAACCTAGTTTCTATAATTGCGGCTGAAAGGACCCTTTTGGTAAATGTAGGTATGGCATAAATGACCTTGAGAGAGGCTTTAGGCTAGTTCGGTAGAGAGAACACTTAATCCCAAAACTCCATTTATTAATATAGCAAATAGGAATCTTTAGTTGAAATCTTGAAAGTCCTAACGCGTTGTTATTATTTGATTATCACCTTTCATTCTCAATTGCTTGCTTTCATTAATTTCATGTCTTTAATCAAAAACCCCAAAATCTAAATCATGTGTTTAATTATTTTTGTCCTACTAATTGATCACCATTAGTACTAGTTTCCTTGGGTTTGATATCTTTGGAATACTCCTTGGTAAAACTACATCGAACCTTATGCATTTGCAAGACATCAATCACTTCTTTCCCTTGTCTTCTCTCTTCCCCTCTCTTATTAAAAAACCCTAGCCGCTCTTCTCTATCTTTCTCGTCCGCTACCCTTCCTCCCTCCTTCTCCTCCACCAGCAACCTCCTTTGTAGCTTCTTTCTTTCTTCCTTTCTCTCTCTCTCTCTCTCTCTCTTTCTCTCATCTCCATCGTCTTCTCTCATTCTTTCCTCCTCTCCTCTGCTGTCTCGCACTCTCAGTTCTCTCTCCTTTCTATCACCCTGCTCTCTTGCACTCTCCTATCCTTCTTACACACTCTTTCTCCTCTGTCCTGTCTTGTCCCACCACCTTCACCCGACTAGATTTGAAAATGATGTTCAGAAGCGACCAGATCATGTTCAAATGTCGACACGTATGAAACTAAAGAGAGTGAGAGAGAGCGAACGAGCTGCAGGGACGAATGAAGCTAAGAAACGATTGCTGGGGAGGTGCAAAAATGTCAGGGTCGACGACTAAGGTTGAAGACCCAAACTGCTACCTTGTTGTGTTTCAATTCTTGTGGAATTACACAAAATGCCCTGAGTCCTTAAAATTTTCATAAAATACCTTAAAAATTGTTGTTTGTCCATGTATGCTTTTGTGAGGCTTTTTAAAAAAATGAAAGTTTTAAATAAATGTGAAAAAATAGCTTTGTACACCTTTAAACACCTATATTTTACGTCACGAAGACCTTTGTAGGCCTAAAATTTATGTTGCGTACACCCTTTTGTAGACCATTGTAGACTTTTGAAGACCTTTTTGTAGACATATGAAGACCTTTGTAGATCTTTGTACACTTCTGTATACCATTACCATTAAATAAATTAAAATTTGTAAATATTGTGTACACCAAATACATATACAAATGATTCAACTTAATTTTAAAAAGTTATTATACCGAAAATTCATTAGATCAAATTTCTTATTAAAAAAATTGTGATCTTTGAAGACCTTCCGGAAAATCAGATATGTTTTTTCTGCAATTCAATTTTTTGCAAAAAAATAATTTCTCACGAAATTATCGTGATTTCTTGCGAATGTGGCATTTGTCAAATTCATTTTTTTTTGCATTTTTGAAAGTTGGAAACTTAAATGGCATTTGTCAAAATCAATATTTATTTTTCTAATAAAGTGTGATTTTTCCAATTTTAAAATTACGGATTCACGCAACCAACTTTATAAATTATAGATTCCGGCCTCAACAAGATATTTAAGCTTGTTTAAAATTTGTTTAAAATTGTTGAATTTGTTTAGTATCTGTTCATTGTATATTTGTTTATACCTTGTTTAAAGATTGTTTAGTACTTGTTTAGAACCTGTTTAGTATCAGTTAATAATATATTTGTTCAACAACAAACCAACAACCAAAACAACATAAAATCAACAACAAATTAACAAGTCAACAACAAACCAACAATAAAACAACGTCGTTTAGACTAAAAAGTGGAGAAAAAATAATGAAATAGACACCTTGAATTTAAAAATATGGAACCGTGTATAAGAAAAGTCACACCGTAAATCAGTAATTATAGAAAAGTAAATTTGTAATAAACATATCACGTCCGTGTGAAAAAATATTGCAAACTAATATAAAGGAACTGCACAATTTTCTCATTTAAGAACTCCATTGTGAGACCTGCTTTTGTCTTTTTTCATATTGTGACAAAAGCTACAAAAATAGTATTATTTGTTGACTAACATTATTTGTTGGGCATCTAGGGTACATCGTGATTCCTCTGATATTTATAGCTTGATCAAAAATAGTATTTCCTGGACTTGTTGGCCAATGTGGTTGCAGAATGCGAATGGGTCCTATGGCCATGACTCCACTACTGTCTCGTCATGATGCCCACTGTATGATCGGTAGGGCTTAGAATGGGTCGGGTCGATTCAGAGATTTTCACCAAGCTGAACTTCAGAGATTTTGTTTTCTCCAGAATCAGAATCGAACCGAATCTCTGAATGGAAATCTTCAAAATTTCGCTTCGGTTCGGAGATTTAGAGATTTGGATTCGGTTAAAATGAGTCGGTTACGGTTCGGTTCTCGGAGATTTTTTCAATAAAATTCAATTTAAACAAAAAAAATTCCTATTTATCATATCTTAATCATACAAACACATTACAATAACATAAAATTAAATCTCAAATACAATTAAAGGCATCATAAATACAAAAAACACTTTCAATATATAATTATTCATATATATATATATATGTACACACACATGTGCACACACACATATATGTATATATGAGTATGTATGTATGTATGTATGTATATACATATGTATAAGTACACACACACATATATGTGTATTTTTACGGTTCTAGTTTTGGTTTTTCAGTTCAGTTCAATTTAGTTCTCGATTCGGATATTCCTTAAGACCCAAACCAGAATCAAATAAAAATTCAGTTCAGAGAAAATCAAAAGTCAACGATTTTTTCAGTTATTGTTCTTTTCGGATCAGATATTAGATTCGGTTCGGTTATCTCTAGGACTCGTGCTCAGCCCTATTGATCGGATGAGGCTTAGTGCATACATATTGGTGGTGCTTGGCATACTACATTTGCTAGACTCGACATTGCCTTTATTGTCAATCGACTTTGTTAGTTCATGCTTCGTCCCTCAAACATATCACTAGGACATTGTCAAAAGTTTGCTTCGGTACATCAAGCACACTATCAATTGTTCTCTATTTTTCAACACAATATCAAGCACACGATTACAACATTTTCTAACAGTGAATGGGTGGTTGTCTTGATGATCATCGATCTACCAATGGTTAATTATGCCATCTTAATGGGTAATTCTCTTATCTCTTGGAGTGTTAATAAACAACCCACTATTGCTCGTTCTACTTCTGAAAGTGAGTACAAAGCTATTACAAATACTACAGTTGAATTACTTTTGAATATAGTTTTTTGTTGGATGAAATATGAGTTGGTCTAATGAGAGGTTGGTCCTATGGTGTGATTATATATATTAGTGCCACTTACATGTTGTCTAATCCTATTTTTCAGGCTCGAACACTTTAGGCTAGATGATCATTTTGTAGGAGAACAAGTCCTCTCCGTAATGTTCGTATTGGGTTCGTCTCCTCCAAGGGATCAAATGGGTGAAATTTTCACCAAGCCTCCAAGGTTCAAGACTTTCAATTTTTGTGCTCTGAGTTGCACCTACATTCTCACCCACTATCGACATGACAAGGATGTTAAAGAATTATTATTTTCTATTACTTACATGTAGTGATGTAAATATTCTTGAGTTAGAATCTTCTTGTATCTTGTACCCATATATAAATAGCTGCATACATTTATTATACAGAATACACCTTATTCTGTCATTCTCTTATTTGTCACCACGTCCCTCTCTCTCTCGGGCTTCTTTCTTCTTCTTTTATAGTCAACATTAGCCTAAAACCCAACGGAATTTATATATGAATTTATGGATTACTACCAATAAAGACTTACAATAAGATTAAAATCTTAAATTAAAGCAGAAATTATTTAACTCCAACTGCTAAAGCTACCTTATTTCATGTGCGTGTATAGCAACAACTGATAATCAAACGAATTGAGAATCATAAAGTATGTTGCGTGCGGGGGCATCACTTGGAACGAAACAGAGCTCTCTCATTCAGTCGTCAACAATGGTGAACGTTCCAAAGACAAAGAAAACTTCCTGCAAGAGTAAGGAATGCAGAAAGCATACCTTGCATAAAGTTACTAAATACAAGAAGGGCAAGGATAGTCTTGCTGCTCAAGAAAAGCGTTGTTACGATCGCAAGCAAGCCGGTTATGGTGGTCAGACCAAGCCTGTTTTCCACAAGAAGGCTAAAACCACCAAGAAGATTGTGTTGAGGCTTCAATGCCAGGGTTGCAAGAACGTATCCCAGCATCCGATCAAGAGGTGCAAGCACTTCGAGATTGGTGGAGACAAGAAGGGAAAGGGAACATCGTTGTTTTAAACGTATTACGGTGGATTTATACGTTGCTTCGTCTCACTTTTGCTATGTTTACCTCTATTTTTAGAACCCAAAAGTTGTTACTTTGTTTTAAGCTGCAATCGTAAATCCAGAACATTTTAGTGTTTAAAAATAAAATGTGTTGCGTGCAAATACTATATATTAAGTAATAATTATAAGGTATTGATAGTATTTAAACAAAAAAAAACTCTCTTCTTTTAGAAAAGATTTCATAATTGCTCTTTGCGTTTTTCTGTGTTAATTTGAAGTAATAAAATAGTTAATCTAGGTGCTAAGAAATCTTTTATCCAGGATCATTCTTTGAACAAAACACTTCCATCTCCAAGAAATGATTCCATTATTTATAAAACAAGGGGAAAAATAAGAAGAAAAGACTATAGACTATTTGATAAATCACAATTTTAATAGTCTAATACACATGATATGAATTAGGAATCAATAAGAAAAACATGTACTAATCAAAATGCTTTCATTGTGCTATGAGACTGAGACATCGAGGAATGAAGAAAATTTGTCTAACAATTTACAAAGATCTCCACAGAAAGATAGCATCTAGACATTGAAACAAGTCGGAGTGTACAAAATTGCTATCGCTAATAAATCCTATTCGAGCAAAAACATATAAAACAATGTCTTAAGAAACTATAGAATATTGTCATTAATAAACTTTTCTTTGCTTCCTGATGAATCAGAAGCACAGTGAGCAAAATTTCAGCCCATATGAATGAAATAGAGCAAGGAGCTCAGTGTTTGTCCAAAGTTAACGCCATAATTTGAGCTTTCAAGTTACAGCTATAAAGCATTGTTCATTATGGTAACAATAAAGCATATATATTTTTTTTCTTCTAATCAATCAAATGTTGACCATCATCAAAAATTCATCTGTAAACACAAATCTATATTTTAAAAGAAATCAAAGAGAAGATATCAATCTTTCCTCCAAATCGAGACTCAATACAAATTAACATCTCCTCTCTCTATATGCTTCTTTCTGGGTATATGAATCTATGAATTTGTTTAACTAAACAACAAGAAAAATTAAAACTTTTACAAATGGTTTGGATTATAGGAGAATATCTTTCTCAAAATAAAATCATGCAAAGAGCACAATTTCACAAAATGAAAATTATTTATCAAACGTAATGAAACTGATTTAAGCAAGACATCATCATCATCATCATCCCAAAAAAGAAACCCAGATGATCTTCCAACAAAATCAAAATTATTACCAAATTTAAATATTCATGAGTGCCACTTCAACTGATCAACATCAATACTTAGCCTTCTTCTCATACCTCATATCAACCACAGGTGATGTCTCCTTATAAATACTGGCAAGAGACCTATACTTTTGCTTCCTCTCCGGAAGCCGCCTTTCGGACTCATATCTGACATTGTTTATAAATGACGTCTCCTTATATATACTGGCAATAGACCTGTACCTTCTCTTCTTCTCCGGACGCTGCCTTTCGACGTGATCTACGTCATCTTTTCCGAATATCTCTTCAATCTTCCTCGAAGTTATCTCTTCCGGACTACTAACTCCACCGAACAAATCTTTCCCCGCCGGCGATTCCAAGCTCTTGGTATTATTATTCACACAGCTTTTAGCGCTTATGCTGCTGCTGACGCCGTTCGATCTGTCTTCGCTGCTGAGTTGCATGAGATGGTCGGCGGCCTCCGCCATGTCGGAGTCGGTCACGACCTTGTGATCGCCACAGATTGTTGTTGTTGTTGGTGGTGGTGGTACCATTGACATGGCGCTTTTTTTCATCCTTTGTATTGTGTTTGTTCTGATGATAATGCTTCCGCTCTTTCAGAGGGAACGTGTTGTATGAAAAGATCGCTCCAAGTCGTGTCTATATATATATATATATATGACGGCGTTAAACTTTTCTTTGTCTCTGTTAATTTATATATCTTTTTATGATCCGTCCGATTACAGATTATCTTCTGATTGTTACTTACCGAATTGGATCATTTTTGTTGTGAAGGCTTTAGAATATAAGAGAAAAGAGAAAATATGGACCCCACACAATTACTATGTGGGTTCCCAGCCGTTTGATAATTTACATAGTGATTTGATCAATGGAATTTGATCAGTCTCTCTTTCTTTAATCATTTCTTAATTGGTCCAGATTGAGTGTGCATATGAAGTTGCCAATTTGAGACATTTCTGTACTGTTTGTTTATAGCTTTTTTGTGGCTAATTTTTATTATTATTTACTTAAGAAGTTAATTTATGATAGACAAAATCGGATGAATGAATTCATGAAGATAACAATGAAGTTGACCTTAACTCTTTAAAGAAGGCAGACAATTAAATTCCCTTCCTTGCTATTTGTGTTTTGGACTTTCGCTTCTAGTCATTATGCTCTATAAGAAGAGCAAATTATACATTGTTAAGACCACATATTTGACAAGTGGTCGTTGAGACTGATCAGAGGAGGAGAACCCACGGCTGCCTGAATGTTCGCCTCTACCTCGGCCGTGAAAACCTGAATTGCGTCGCGGCTGACATGATGAAGATTGTTGCTTTAGATCGGTTAGTGAGACTTCAACAGACAGTTCATATGCAACGAGTTGGCCATGAAAAACATGAAAGGGAGCATGTTAACTTTGTTATTGTAAAGCAGCAAACAATCGCATTGAACTTCATTGTGGAGATGGGTTGACAGACAAGTGCGAGAGAATATAGCGTAGCGGAAGCTATTAAATCAATCGCTAATTGTTGAATCGCACACGATTATCAGGAATTGAGCATCCAAAACTCGAGATTTTGGGAAAAATGTGAGATAATTTAATTGATATGCCAAAAACTGCCAAATTTGGGTAACAAATATAGATTTATGAACGAACTTTGATTTGATATATTATAGTCCATGTAATTCGAACCGAGTCAAAAAGTTATAGCCTCTCAAAACTTGCCCTCCCGTGACCCCCTATCAAAACGGCCCAAAAACTCTAGGCTATGTTGTTCCGCATTAGAATATCAGCTCTTTGGTTTGACATAAGTTTTGAGACGCTGGTTTGTCATCTTTTGACAGATTGTGTAATTCGAGCAACAAACGAGTGCGTTGGGCAGTGCTCACCACTCGATAGGCTAATGCCAATGCTAACGCCTTCCAAACATCTGCTTTGGTAATTTTGGCTGGTTAACTGAGGATAAGTCTCTTCAGATATAGCAGAAAGTAGCCAAGAAAATAGTAATTGATCTTTGTTGAACCATGTTAGATAGTTTGGTTCAACTCTTATTGTGTAGTCGAGTTGTCAGCTGACAAAGATGACACAAACTTAGCTAGTGGGTGTTCCTACCATCGAGAATACCATAGAGGTTGTAGAGGTTTAATAGAAGAGTGAACTGCAAGCAACAAATGCAATTTTTGGAGACAAGGAATATAATTTTTGGAGGTAAGTTTAATTAATGTAGGTGCAAGAAAAGAAGAAGGAAGATTGGAGGTTAGAGTCGAGAGAGAAGAAAAAGACATCAAGGCAAAGCACAAGGAAGAAAAAGACGATGCAGAACAAGGAGACAGCGCAGGAGAGAGGTAGGATTTGCCATGTGATTATTTCTAATGTTATCTTAGAAATATGGTAGCAAAAGTGTACTTGTCAATATTACTGATAGCTAGGTCACAAAACAGCAT
This sequence comes from Flueggea neowawraea, assembly GCA_948243855.1. Taxonomy (NCBI): domain Eukaryota; kingdom Viridiplantae; phylum Streptophyta; class Magnoliopsida; order Malpighiales; family Phyllanthaceae; genus Flueggea; species Flueggea neowawraea. The sequence continues at coordinate 5,964 of CAODLS010070899.1, read as the reverse complement.
AAATATATACAGTGAGTGTCCATGTGTAGTTTGGACTTTATGTACAATATACCAAGAACTAATTTACTAAAAAAGTTAAATTGATATGTGAGGATAAGAATATGATTGTATCTGCATTCTCTAAAACACAGCCTCAAGTTAAAATTCACAGGGTTTAAAACTTGTATTAGTCTCTTTTTTATCTTATACTTAATTAATTCAGTTTGATTAATTAATATTAATAATAATGGGATTTTGATTTGCCTCATTTGACCATAAATTATTCTAACACTATACTAAGAATCAATCTACCTAAAACTTAAGCTGATAAATAGAATTTGACTGTATTCCCTAACATGACAATGTATCAACATAACTAACGTATGACTATGAGCTATGTTTCTTCTTCTGATAAATAGGAATACTGATGATCAAAACATTTGAGAATCAGAAACTTAAATTTGTAATTGCATGCATGCAACAACAATGCCAATAACTAATAATTATGAGGTATTAATTAGTATTTGAACACGAAAACAGTCTCTTCTTTCCAGAAAGATTTTGCATAATTTTTCTTCGTATTTTTCTGCTTTTGTAGTAATAGAATGTTAATTAAGCTAGCTAGGTTGTGCTATGAAATATTATGATAAACTATTTTTTGAATAAACACTTTCATTTCCAAAAAATAATTCCGTTTACTTATAAAACAAGAAAAAAAGAAGAAAACAATATAGAATTGTCATTTTTGAGCTTTTGTGACCTAATGATGAATTAGAACTACAATAGAGGAAAGAACGAAAACCATGCTGAAAGGAATAAAATAGCACTGTCAAATATCTATGTAAGAGAAAATTACAGCTCGTAATGAAATGAAATGAAATAGAGCAGGAAGCTAGCCAAGTATTTGTCCAAAGTTGACGGCCATAATTTGTGCTTTCAAGTTCGGCATTTTAATTTCAATGTGTCACAGCTATTAACCATTGTTTATTTTTTTAGTAATAATAAAAGTGATTTACTTAATGAATCAAATGATGAACACATCCAGCCACCTACATGTTTCATTATCGTCAACAATTCAAGTATGAAAACATAAATCTAAATTTTTAGAAGTTTTTAAAAGAAACGAGGAAAATCAAAAAGAATACATCAAATGCTACTTTCTGGGTATCATGTGCAGAAATGAATTTAATTATCTAAACATTCAAATAAAAAAAATGTTTACAAGTGTCTTCGGAATATTAATCTTATCATCTTTCCTAAAATCATATCATGCAAAGAGAAGATTAAGGCACAATCACAATAAACTATATCATGAAAACCAAAAAAAAAATGAAAATAAACTACAAAATAACGAAGCTAATCTGAGGCAAAATAACATCGTCAATTGAAAGAAAAAAAGAAAGAAAGAAACCCAGATGACAAAAGTGATATATTATTATTATTATTATTATTATTATTATTATTATTATTATTATGCATTCTCAACTTCCACTTCCTACAAAATCAAAATTATTATCAAATTTACAACTTCAATTAGTCTCTCTTCCTCCTCTCTAATCTCTAAATCAATTATACTGAAAAACCCATTAGGGTTTCATTGACCCAAAATCAATACTTTACCCTCTTCTTCTCACACCTGACATTAACTACCGGCGATGTCTCCCTATAAATAGCGGCAAGAGACCTGTACCTTCTCTTCCTCTCCGGCTTCCACCTTTCAGCCTCCTCCACGTCATCTTTCCCGAATATCTCTTCAATCTTCCTCGATGTTATCTCCTCCTGACTACCAACTCCACGAAACAAATAATTCTCCGACGGCGTTTCCGAATTCTTGTTGTTGTCGTTGCTGCTGCTGATGCTGTTCGATCTGTGGTCTTCGTCGCTGAGCTGCATGAGCTGCTCGGCGGCGTCCGCCATCTCGGAGTCGATGAAGAGCTTCTGATCTCCATAGATTGTGGTTGTCGGAGGACGAAAGGCCTGTGTTTGCGCCATTGAGATGGTGTTTTGTTTCCCCTTTTGTGAAAGCTTTATTTAAGCTTTGTGTTGAGATCTTTTGTGGGTTTGCTTCGAAGCGTGTTTAGAGGGAACGTGTTGTATGAAATTACAGCGTTGTTGCTATGAAGATCGCTCGAAGTTGTGTCTATATTTACATGAGATCGTTAAGCTTCCCATTTTCTGGTTGTTAAGTTGTATTTTGTTCTGATGCTTCTGGGTCTTGTTCATTGCTTTCTTGATCACCCACGACCCGTCCGATTATAAACTGTTGATTTGATCTTACGGCTTGCATTTGTTATAAGTTTCCCTTGATACTTACTGTACTGAGGGAAGGATGCTTTAGAATAAGTAAGCACGGCCATCAAGGTGGGTCCCTACGAGATTGACCAAAATCCCTTTGAAAAGAGAAAAAACATGGACCCCACACGACTGCTATGTGGATTTGCAGCCGTTTGATAATTTACGTGATCAAGATCAATGGAGTTTGATTAAGCATAGATAATCATATTTCTTTATTAATCTTTTCTTAATTGGTTGAGATTAAGTGCGGATATGAAGTTGTCAACGTGAGACTGTCTCTGTGCTGCTTGTTTATTATTTATTGGTTTATTAATTGAATAAGAGGTTAAATTTAAGAATACGACAAAATAGGATGACTGACGCCATGAAGAATGTTGACCTTAACTCTTTAGAGAAGGTTGACAGTGGAAATTCTCCTCTGTATTTAAGTCTTGCTATATGTGTGTTTTGGACTTTCATTTCGAGTCATTGTGCTGCACTAAGAATAGAAATTTGTACATATGGTTCCTTGAAGGCAAAAAAAAAAAAAAAGGAAATAAATAAATTAAGAAGAAGAAGAAGTAGATTTGTTCAAAATTATTATAAATAAAATAAATGTGGATTGCAGCTTCAGTTAATTATTGTAAGGATAAATACACTTCTTCTTTTTCTCACTATAAAAGAAATACTTCTTTTTCATCAGCAAGGCTCATTAAAACTAGATTCATTAAAATTATTCATTTTCCTTTCCATTTCTTCGTTTCTTTAAAACTTAGTTCTTTTTATAGTTAAAACTTGGTTTATTTACTTTATTATAGATACTTATAATTAAAAATTATTAATCCACAAAAATTATTTATTAAAATTTTCAACATATTTGAATTGGACATATTATTCATTTTCAAACACTTAGAATTCAAAACATAAATTAAAATTAAAGGAATAAACTCATAAATAGAAATTAAAATAAAAAGTGTTCCCTATTTTTTAGATATCAAGAAATCAATGCTGCTCTTTTAGAAAATATTAGCGTGCCACAGAATTTTAAATTTTTCTAAACTAAAAGAAATTTGCACCGTGAGAATCTAACTTCAAATCAAATGGTGAGAGTTAGAAAAGGGACTAAACTTGTAAAATGGATCTTGCTCCTTAGTAAATAATTCGTAAAACAAAAAATGAGGAGAGCTTTTGTTAAAAATGATAATTTGAGTACATGAAAGTTTAAAAAGAGAAGAACTAAAAAATAAGGAAGAACTAAAGATTAAGGGATAAATACACCGAATTGTAATGTAATGTAAAGAAGGGGTCTTCTATTGTTGCCTCCTGTGTTTTTTATGGCATTCTCTTCTTCTGGTAAGATAACTCACGTTTTTGTTGATGGTCTGTTGTAGGTGAGTTGTGGTGCCTCTCTAAGAGTCTATCTTTGCTTCCCTGGAGATAAATGTGAAAGTATCGATTATTCCCAAGTATTTCTTAACCATAATATCTTAAATAATTGTCATAATCATGATCAAGTTAAATCCCCTAAGGAAAGTTTTATGTTTTTCCTAATTATCCCTTGTGACATAGAATTGCAGGTGGCATATCACAACTCTTCAGATGGCGTATTACTGCAAATGGCATTTCAGAACTCTACGCCAGTCTTTTGTAAACTTTCATAGTAGCTTTTACTCGATCTGGCCCAATGGGCATAGATCATAAATATTTTGCGGTAAACAAAAAGAATATAGGACCAAATACATATACATGCGGACCGGATATATATATTATGGATACACATGGCCTAGTTTATATATTTTAAACAAAAAATTCAAAAATTCTAGTGTGTGCCTCTAATATTATAAATTACAGATTCACAGTTCTATATATACAGAAAATAGAGCAATCTAAACAGACATAAAATCAAACTAGATGTCTCTCGATCTCCTATTACTTAGCTTCTGGTATGCTTCCATAACCAGATCTCTCATAAAATCAAACCATATCTCTCTCGATCTCGATATCTCTTCTTTCACTTTCTCTCTTCTTTCTATCTAACACGAATTTTCTATTTTTCCTTTTATTTAATGAAGAATATCAAATTTTGAAGGCTGAATAAAGATCTGAGTAGTTTGACTGATTTTGCAAACGCCTGTTAATAGGCAGAATAGAGAGAGAAGTGAGTTCTTGCTTGTATTGTTATGATTAATATGAAGGTTTTTTGTTTTGTTTATTCTAGAATTTTATTTGAAGATATTATATTGTCAACAAGTTTCTCACATAATGCATATCACTAATTGTACTCTTTTCCATTGTTTATTATGGGGTTTTATTTGAAAATTTGAATAGTAAATCCGTCTTTGGAGAAGTTAAAGAAAGAGAGTATGAAGAAGCTGAGTTTTGTTAATAAATCCATCACTTGGAGGTGCAACTAAAACATTAAAATAGGTTGTGACATGGTTTGGATAGAGAAGATGAGCTCCTTTCACATACACCTTCTTCACTCACTATTTTTAATAACAAGAGGTTCAAGTTTATTTAACACTTGTTAAAACTTATTATTAAACTAACGTTTTGTGTACTTGTGTTGATAGATTTTTAGGTATGAGCGATTTACACAAAGTCTCAAGTTCAAGTTTATACAGTATAACATTTTTTTTGAATTCTCTAGTACAATTCTTAAAATAAATTAAAATTAGTCAAACAAATATGAACGGTTAAAATAAGCGCAAAAACACCAGCACATTTCCTCTTAAGAAATAAATACCAAAACAAGTGTATCAGAATTCCATTCTGTAACATAATATACTACTGAAATCGTTGAAAGATCAGATTTCAGAATGTCGAGTCAGAAATCACGTTTTAAAAATGGATTTCTTTAGTTCGAACCTTTTTTTTTTTCCTGCGGTTATCCTGTTTTCACGGATAGTATAGGAAGGAGTGTAATCATTACAATTTAAAGTAACGTCCATGTCAAAAACGTTGAACCATTTTGCTTGGTTTAGGTTTATTGGATAAGAATTAGCTATGGATTTTACCCAGGCCAAACTCATTGAACTTGTAACTTTATTTTTCTTAAGTTTTTTAATTTTATAATTTTTTAATAAGTTTTTAAACTTATTAATTTCATTTTATTAAGGATAAATTAGTTAAATTGGCCACATTAATTAACAGTATTAGAAAAAATTGAGGTTAAAATCATAAATAAGTCCTCTAATTTGTAATTTATTTCTCTTCAATCCCTCCTCATACATACACATATTTAATTATTTCGTTTATTCTTTCAACAAAAAATATATTTCATAACATATAAATATTAAACATAAATATTTTGATATATTTAATAACATATAAATATTAATTATTATTTCACTTATTCTTTCAAAAAAATATATTTTGATATATTTAATAATATATAAATATTAAACATAAATATTTCTGTAATATAATAATTAAAATAAAATAAATATAAATATTTTTTTTTTATTTTTTTCATACTTTATCATATTTTACTATACTTTTACAAAAACAATAGTAATAAAATTTAATTATAATTAGTAAATATATTGATTGATTAAATATACAAACATATTGTAGTGGTAACGCCCAAAAATAATACTGCAAATGGTACTAGGTTAGACTTATGTTGAGGACACTGTAGCAAATGAAAAAATTGGTACTGCAAATGGCAATAGGTTGGACTCCACACCCAACGTCATTTCTAACTTTTTG
>CAODLS010070790.1:0-18849 GCA_948243855.1 Flueggea neowawraea | reverse complement strand
AAGAGAAGCACGTACTATTCAGTGACGTCTTCGAGAACCATGTTGACGTAAACATCGAAGCCTCTGAGAGTGCCAACGAGTTCCTTGTCTCCTTTCATTATCACCCATATTTTCGATCCTATGCACCTGTCTATCAGCTCTGTTTCACACAAACACAACAAAAAAAAAAACTGTAGGATTAGCTCGAGAAAATGTTATCTCGGGAAAATCGAGGAGAAAGAGAAGGGAGTGACGCACCAGAGGGAAGAAGCTAGGAGGGATTGTTCGCCATGGCGCGGAGGAGTTTAGAAGAGAAGAAGAGCTCGAAAAGGGTTTTGGTGTCTCATTGAAAATGAAAACGGTGTAGTTTTGGTTCCTTTTTTTTATTGATGTTCTCACGCCAAATCTACAGCGTTTCGGTTCGGTTCCAAACTAAGAATAAAGTCCTTGAGGTTTGGCGTAATATGTAGTTTAGTCATCGCGTTTCGACTATTGGATAACTCATCCTTCAGGTAATCAGGTTTAAAATATTTCGAGTTTCGACTATTTTGTTCTTGTGTCACTAATCTATTCAGTAAAATTATGCTCTTAGTCTTTCAATTTTTAATTTTTGTTGTATTAAGTCCTTATGTATTTATTTCCAATAATATCATATCTTCCTAATTCATTGTTGTAATTATAAGGTTTTTTATTCTGGCCAAAACAAATTAAAAGTTTTTTATAAGTTGTTCCATATATTTTTTTTGCAAATATTTTTCTTTACGTATTAGATTTATTATTAGAAATTTCTCTATTAATTATTCTTTAAAAATATTACATACATCATATATATACATATAGTATAATTCTGTAGTAATACGTTAAACGTAAATTTATTAAGCGTCAATTATTAGTTAAGTTTTTTTTTGACAAAAGTGCAACCTTATGCTACCTCGACCCTCCTCAACCTGAGTGAACTCAAATCATGATCTCAAGTCTTGGATGGATGTGGCTAACCGTTGAGACAACTCTAAAGCTCATTAATTAAGGTTATTTAAGTCCATTTGAAGGTAAAATTTCGAAACACATGTAAACACACACACATATATAAGGGAAAAACTTAGAAATATTCCATAAAAAATTTTAAATTTCAGAAAGGCATAAACATTTAAAATGCATACAAAAATACATAAATTTATAATACAATTTCAAAAATACAGAAATTTGACATTTTGACTACCTTTTGACTTTCGCATCAAAAGTTTAGCCGCGTGTTGACCATGCACCAGGAATTAGTACAACACAAGATCAACTTGTACTCAGAACTCCAAAATCCAAATACAAAAAATGAGACCAAAACGAGAGAAAAACATACTCAGAATTTCAAATACAAAATGAGTTCAAAACGAGAACAATTTGGTCTCAATTTTGCACACATGAACATAAGTACAAACGAGTGTAAATGATAACAAATTAAATACAAAAGAGTTCAAAACTAGAACAAACCCAATACAAATGAGAACAAAATATACTCAAATTTTCAGATACAAAAATTAGTACAAAACGAGATCAATTTGGTCTCAGTTTTGCACATATGAAAAAGAGCAAAAAATTGCAGATCTTTTCCTTCTCTTTCCCATCCATAGTGTGCAGTAGGATCAAACGAAGTTTTCTTCTTCGCAGTGGCAAAGTCGCTTCCCTTCATCAACAAACTTTCCAAATGATGTTTTTGACTTTACCTCTCAATGGTAGCATACTTTCAAATAATTGCTGGTTGAAATCACAATTTGAAGTTGAAATCAAAAATAAAAATTGAAGCTAGAAACGAACCTAAAAATTAAGACCATCACAAAAATAAAAAATGAAAATTGAAGGTAAAACACTATTCATCACAAAAATTGAATCGAAACCACCATGCCCACCACAAATCAAAACTCGAACGCTTTTTGGTTTCCTGTCTTGCGGGTCTGAGAGATAGGCGGTGAGAGAAGGAGATAAGATAGAGGCAACGAAGATGACAGGGAGTGAGGAAGGCGACAAAGATGAGATCTCTACAAGCAACAGACTAGAAGGTGGAAAAGAGAGGAGGCATCCATGGAGGAAGACAGAGAAGTTGAGAAAGAGTTAGGTAGAGAGAAAGAGCAAGAGGTAAAGTAAGGATGAAAAGAGAGAAAGAGTCAGGTGAAGAAGAGAAGAAAGCAGGTACATGAAACACAGATTCTTGTATTCGAGAAAATATAATCTCGGTTATTACATTTAAGAAATTTTTATGATTGGTTCTTTAGATCTGAATTTTAAATGGTGAAAATAAACATGTGGTGTAATTCTCTCTCTCTCTCTCTATATATATATATATTAGAAGTTTTCAGAGCAAGTGCCCTAGATCGAGTAGTCGTTCGGCATGGCTCGGGGCCGCTAGGTCCCAGGGTCCAAGCTTATGTAGCGATTGGGGTTGCATGGGTAGAATAGGAACAGTTGTATACCATCTAAAAATATATATATTAGAATTTTGTAGTAATACATTAAACATAAATTTATTAAGCATTAACTATTAATTAAGTTTTTTTCTTTTTTGACAAAAGTTATGCTACCTCGACCCTCTCAACGAGTGAACTCAAATCCGAATATCAAGTCTTGGATAGAGGTGCCTAACCGTTGAGACAACTCTAAAACTCATTAATTAAGGTTATTTAAGTTCATTTGATGGTAGGATTTCAAAACACATGTAAATAATTTTCGTTTTATATTTATTAATAAGTGTTTTTAACAATTTATAATTTTACATAATTACTTTGAATAAATTAAATATAAATGATGTGTTTTCGATTCATTTAAAGAAACAAAACACAATTAAAGATAAAATTCCAACTAAAAATACCATAAAGCTATTGATGCTACTTGTCACTTTCAATAGTCACCATCATCAGCATAATTCATCGAATTTGGTTAAGTTGATTTTCTTAGATGTATTTAGGGGATGATAATTCGTGTCAGTGTATCGTGTCAGCCTATTAAAATGATCCAATTATATACGATACAAACACGACATGAGAATTCTCCAACCCCAATACAGTTAGAATTCTCCAACCCAAATATAGTCTGTTCATTACACGTGTAATACAACATGTTCATTGCATGTGGAATATAACATGACATGTTTAAAATGTTTATCTAAAATGGTCAATTGAAATAATATGACATCTTTAACTCGTTACACCTATGGATATAATAAACTATGTTTAAAGCATTTAAGACACAATTTAATTAATCTATTTAATACTACGCATAATTAATTTAAGAACATAATCAAATTATTGTACATCTAATTTATTAAGTAGGTTGTACATGAGTTTTGAACATGTCAAATTAGCATGTAACACGTTTACACTATGAAGTTAAATGTGTCAATCCGTATCATAAACGAGTTAAACATGTATATGACTTGTTTTTTAATGTGTCGTAAACACGTCGACCCACTTATGACCGGACATGTTTATGTCAAGCCCAAACCCTCACCCTCATAAGAGTGTCATGTCGTATGGTGTAAAAAATTGTGACTTCTACATGTAATGTGCACCGAAAATATTTATAAAAAAAGTCCTTCGCAGCATTTTAGGTTGATTAAAAAAAATTGATGTCTTTCACTTTATAATGACACCAAATAGAAAGCTAAACACACAAACAAAAGATAGCTCTATGGTCTAATAAAGAATTGACGCAACAAAAAAAAATATAATAAAATTATGAGCTAATCACGATGCAATAAGGAGGTTGTAGATAATAATAATAATAATAATAATAATAATAATAATAATAAAAAAAAAAAAAAAACAGCGCAAGGGCGGATGATGAATTGAAAAGGCTAAGAATCGAAAGCAGCTTAGAAAGAGAAGGTTAAGATTGACAATAAGGTGTAAAAATGAGAAAGAATGTGTAGAGCAAAAAATACTGGTGAAAAACGAAAAACTGTGATTAGTTTAGTGAGCTAAAAAACTAAAAATAGTAATGTTGTATACTATGTATCTCGACGATCGAGTAATAGATTCACTCACTGAGGTATTGTATATTTTAAGCTTAGATCTTTACGGTTTTATCACTGGAAAGATGCTTAAGTAGTTTGAGGTGAGAAAATACTTATAAGAGCAAATGCAACAGTTTCCTTATAATTCTCCTTAAGAATATAGTAGTTTAGTGCTACAATTGTCTTGAATTTTGAATCCAACTCTACTCTTATTTACATTTTAACTCTCTTCTTTAATATTTTACTAATAAATTAATTAACAATTTTAACAAATCTACAATTTATCAACAAAACTAAAGAATTACTATTAACTCATTAATCCTATTTATCTAATTCATTAATAAAATATTTACTTTCTAATATATTCTCTCTCCAATATACAAATTTCAAAAAAAAAACTAACACACAAACAAAAATAAAATACTATATTTTGAGGCTCCTTATCAATGAGCCTCTTGGACATGCTCTAAGTGATCATTAACATTGACTCTTAAGTAATGTTAATCAAAATTAAAAGAGGTTGAGAACACAATTTTTAGTTCGACACAGCTTTTTGCTCGAATTTTTACAGATGACACCAATTATTGTGGATCATGTCTTTCAACAATCTTACAGTCGACCCACTTACTAAGGTATTATTCGTTTTGGACTTTTCCACCGTGCCCTCAGGGTGTTGTGGGCCTTTGTCGTCATGGTTTGGTTCTTGTAAAGACGTCTCAGTGATTTTAATGGAGTAAGTTGTAATTTTTTTATATTTGGTTCATTTTCTAATTCTAGAGAAATTTTTCCATTGAGTGTTTAGTTGAAAATTTTTACTTCCTATAAAATAGTTTATAAAGTACAAAAGAAGTTGAAGTTCCTTTGATTTTGTATATTCTTTCAAACTAAACATGTCAAAAGTTGTCATTTCTATTGTAATGCCTCACTCGATCGTGGTTGGACTTTAAGGCAATTTCATGTTTATTTGAGTGAAGTGTATGTTTACTCGAGTAAATGGTGTGTTACTCGAGTAAGAATATGTGTTACTCGAGTGACATGTTCTTTTTCGAGCCCTTGCATAAGTGCATACTCGAGTAAGTTATTTGTGTTACTCGAGTAATCGGAGGCCTGGTTCACTCGAGTAAGCCTTTTGTGTTAGTTGAGTAAATAATTGCCTTCAGACTCCCCTAGAACTTGGATTACTTGAGTAAACCATTGTGTTATTCGAGTGAGCACTGATTATTAATGAAACGGTGAGTTTTGACATTTGGTCACAACTCCGAACACTCTACCACCTCCAAAACTGACCTCTCCTCTCTTCTCTTTGTCTCTCCTTCATTCCTTTCAAGCTTTTGAGGTAAGATTACTCTCTCAACTTGTTTCTTACATCCATTTTATAGAAGAATCATGTAGGGTTAGTTTGTTTATGCTTTGATGTTGTTTTGATTTTGGATGATGGAGTGAACTATGGTTTTTTTTGGGACGAAATTAATGGAATTTGACTTGGATTTTATTAGATTATACTAGAATAAACATAGAAATGAATGGGTTTGAGTTGGGATTTGAAGATTGAAGTTGATTTGAGTTTGTTAGGGTTTGGTAGAAGAATAGTTTAGGGATTTTGATCCTAACTTGTCAAGTTAATGCAATGGAGTGTTGATTCTTATGATTGAACATGTTTTTAGGTGATTTAGGAGATTTGGAATAGATTGTATCGGTTTGTATGAATTGGGGGTGTTTTTGATAAACGATTTGTCGTAATGACTAGAATATGAAATTCCATTTGTTTGTGGTCTAAAATGTAAATATAAAATATTTGGAGGACTGAATGGTTCTTTTTCAAAAGTTTAGGGATTAAATTGTAAACTATCGATACCTTGGGACTAAATTGTAATTTTTTGAAAGTTGGGGGACTAGGACTATAATTATACGCAATGTTAGATTATTGATAGAAAGAGTTAGATGCTCTATTGAAATATGATTTCTGACATCATCGGGGATTAGGGATTTCCATTTGTATTCCATGCATTTTCGTATTGCCACAATTACTATGTTTGAATCTATTAAGATGAATTTGATTTCAGTTTCGTTTGGTATTCGAGGTGACCAGCCATTCACCGAAGGTGCGTGAATGGATTATTTGGTTTGACATTAAGGTGAGTTGGATGTCATACTAAACACATAAGCTATATTTTCAAAAATTATTATGTTTTTTATGTGTCTGGACTTGCCATGTAATTTGGATTAATTAAAGGATTGGTAAATTCTAAAATTTGCTTACGTGGAAATTTCTGAACAAGAAATCTTTACTTAGAATAATAGAATATGATCAATGATAACCTCTGTAATTATTCGTCTGTTTTGCATGCTTGTTTGCTTAAAAATATATTTGTATAAACTTGATCCAATTGGTTATGTGCCGGTGTTGGTTGATGGAGATACTGTGATTGCTGATTCTTTTTGCTATTTTGATGGTCGGTACTCTCTCTCTCTCTTGTTGTTTCTTCTTGTGAAGTTTTTGATGTGTTGGTATGGAGATGTACAGTATTTGGAAGAGAAGTTTCCTCAGCATCCGCTGTTGCCTTCTGATCTTCAGAAAAGAGCAATTCATTATCAATTCATTATCAAATACTATTGATTTTGTTTTTTTATTTTTTTGTTGTCATTTTTGTACTTATCTCATATTTTGGTTCCTCATGATGAATTTTAGACCTGCATGTAGAAGTGGCATAATTATCAGAAGTTGTGAATTTCAATTGTTAGAATTGACAAAATTTTGCTTGTGTGATGCTTTCCTACATTAGATATGCTTTCAAGTAGAAGAAGATCCTTGGTCATGGAAGTTGGTTGGAGAAAATTGCACATTCTGGTTAATGAGCTGACTGTGCGTTGTCTTGTCGGGAAATTCTTTTGGCCTGACTTGTAGTTCTAGTTTAGTCTACCAAAGAATAGCCCAACAAACAGCATAGGATTTGCAGTGTCTTACGTAATGATTATTTCCATTATATGGGAATTGATATGATTTTATGCTTTAATGTTTTTCCATCTTCCACTTCTTTGCAGTTCATCACTTTTTCAGCTATAGAAATACCAATAAAAGGAAAACTGAAAGAACTGCCAATGGGTCTGATACATTATTGTTAATCATTTTTCACCTTTCTTGTGGACATTATACTGAGTTGAAAGCTCATAGTAACTCCAGCCTACTATGTTCAGCTTGAATGTGATGTTTATTATAAGCTCATGGATATGCCTCTGAAGTACAAGGGTCTGTGCAGGCGGTAAGAAAGTTAAAAATTTTGGCTTTCAATTGTCCAGATATTCCGTATATATGATCAAATTGTATTGAGTTCCCATTATAATCTGAAGAATTTTTCTCAGCATTTTCATTCTCTGTGCTTCACCTTCACCTAGTCTTCTGCTTGCTAATATATATAAAGTTCAAAATTTTCTTCAATACATTTGCAGGCTGCAAACATTGTTGCATCCAACATTCAGCCCCTACAGAATCTGGCTGTACTTGTGAGTATTCTAATTGGTTTCTTTCTTTCGAATATTATGTTTTGTATTGATCACTCAATGCTAATTTTGTACTCGCTTCAAATAAATTTTGGGGTTTTTGTGAGTTCATCATCTTTGTACTGCTTTTTCAGAAATACATAGAGGAAAAAGTTGGTTCAGAGGAGAAAATTGGGTTAGCCATCACATTGAAAAAGGCTTTGGAGGTATGTCCTACCAAGCACCATGGATGAGAACAAACATTAGGAGGAAGCAGATCAAAAAGTGATAAAATCTTAGAAAGAGCTAGGAGAATTCAAAAGTGAATTAATAATCTTTATCTCTAGGGATGAGCTTAAAGATTTGATCAATGTATAATTTTTGGTTACATTTCTGATTGGTAATATTGTAGCACAAGTGACCAGATACAGAGTTTCAATGGTTGATGGTTAATAAATACCACCCCTTTTGTAACTGGTATAATGCATTACAGTTTATAAGTTTGACGCACTTGAAAACTGGGAATTTGCAAATGATTCTTAATAATTAACTGTAGGTTACAATGAGCTTTTTTTAAATGGAGAACTATAAAGCTAAAATACTTCGATCATTTTAGTGTTTATGCAACCAAAATAACCTGGAATCAGGCTCATAATTCTTGGCTTAGTAATTTAGCGGTGGTAAAATCTATTGATCCCAGATCATTTTACTCTCTGATAAACATACTTAGTTTGGTAAAATTTCTTACGTCAACTTTAACGATATATACAGTTGCCAGCATTCAATTATTTGTTCTTGTGGCGTGATTATTGGCTTATCGCCTCCGATATTTGTATTAGCACTTGAGAAGCTGCTGAAGGATGATGCTGGAAAATATGCTACTGGAGATGAAGTTTTCCTGGTTTGTAATTTTTGCCTTTCTCTTAGAAACTAACAATGAAAGCATAGGACTCGATTTAAAATAAAATTATGATCTTAGGGCTATGTGATTCGTGCAATAAATTATTTGACTGATGACCACGCATACATCTATTGTTGAATTAGTGTATCTTACAATTCATACAATCAAATTATGGGGTTCTTGTATTTTTGGGTCTAGTGGGGGTTACGTTAGTCCCTATGGGAAGAAAGTGAGATATTTTCTCTGTCTCATGGTGTTCTAGTGATTTAGTTTTTGGGACCATTCACCATTGCCCTTTAGGAACAAAAACTCCACAGACATGTTTTATGTACTTTTAATGGCTCAAATTTGACCACATCTTCCTAATTAAATTCAAGGGTTCAAATAGAGCCAACATATTAAAATCTCACTAAGACATTTTTTACAATTGGCTCAGATTGAGCCAAGCCAACTCATTAACAATTGTAGATCTCTACACATGCTGTCCAACAAGCTTTGGAGTACACGGACTTGGATTCAGAGAAGCGGGCTAGATCGTGCGACAGAACTTTGAAAGGCCATAACTTTTGATTCAAAAAAAAAAATTCATGGAAAGCTATTTGGCACATTATTGAATTTTTCTTTCAATTGAAGCACATTATAAATTTTCTTTTTCACTTGAAGCACATTATTAAAATCTTATCTAACTCTTTTTGTTTTTCCACATTAAAAGTGATGACGACATTATTTTTCTTTCTGAATGTGATGTTCAATAATAAATAAATTTATTTCTTTGATCATTATACACCAAAATTAAAGAATTCTTAATAATAAAATAAGAAAATTGAAATTCTTTAATAATTCATATTTTTATTAAATTTGCTAAGATTAACTAGTTTTCTTCGAAGACAAAATCTATTAAAAGAAGTGCAATTAAATTAAACTCACCATTTATAAAGAAGTAAACCCAGTTAAAAACAGATATATATCAAAACCCATAGCCTTGTTCTAATTTATCTACTGTTTACATTTCGTGTGTTTCAAACATCAACAAAATAGTTAATTCTAAAATACAACAAAAATTAAACAAAATTTTCTGGAAGTCAAGCAACAAAATTTAAGTCTAAGCTAGAATCCATGTTGCCGCTAACCTGAAGCTCTCAAGTCTAAGCTACAAGCAATTAAAAAAAAATTAAGTCAAGAAGTAAATTTAAAACACTGAATTTAACAAAATTAATCTTTTATTATCTAACATACCTCATTGGGATGCATTTGAACAATGATCAATCAAGTCTCCTATTGTACTAAATTTCAAACCAGTGAACATATCATCTTCATCGGTTTCTATATTGTTTCCTTCAGAATTTTTTTCTTATCTTCCAAAACACTAGGTCGCATAACAAGTGGTTGAGATAATGATGTACTTTTCCGACTACGACATGGTTTTTTTTATGGTTTCCAAACAATCTTTTGGCCTTTTATTACCCTTAAATTTAGGTTCTCTTTTCTTTTTTCCCTCAATTATTACTGCTTGCCAATCAATCAACATTACATTTGCAACATGTTTAGATTTATTCACCTTAGTAGGTGCTTCAATCAATAAATTTCTCAAAGAAGAATTAAGTGCAACTAGGGTACACTCAATAATATCACATGCTCCAGAAATGGAAACATAACTAGAAATGGAGTGAGCGAAGTCATTTATGTATATCCAATACTTAATGGTACCCTCAAACTCTGGAACTTCCATTTTTGTATTTGGCGAGACTAATGTTTTATGCGCATCTCTTGTCCAACGAGGTAAGATATACTCATCTGGTAAATGTGGAACAAATCCAATGCCTATGCGTCTCAACACCCATTAATGTGACAACATAGAATACCAACAAAATTTAAGTTCTGCATACGTAAGATTGAGGCCCTTTTGACACGTAAGTATTGCTGACATGGCATGTGAGACATACACAAAGTTGTTTGGAAAGACTCTTTTGCCCTTTTGAGAAATTTATTTTAAAAAATAAAAAAAAAACACATACAACATTGCATTTGCGACATCTTCACCTCCATTCTTACTAGCTGTCCAAAAAAATCCTAGAAAAAATTAATTTCACAATTGTTCAATAGAATGGTTAATAGTAGGAGTTCAAATTTAATTGGCAATGAAATTGACGATGGAAGCAAAAGATTTGAGAATGTGCTTTGTCATTGCAATCGAAGAGCAATGGTTGAGATTACTGCCACAGAGAGAAACAAAGGAAGACTATACTATTTATGTGATAGAGGTGTCTGTGGAACTTTTCTTGGATGGGCTATACCTGTTTGGGCTCAAGAAGAAGAGGTGAAGTCTTCCCATGATGGCGGCATAATTGCTCAAAGAGTATTGGTAGAGCTTGTTGATATGAGGAGGAAGAACATGATGAAGACGATGGCGGTCCAGAAATCTGTGGCCAATATAAAGTGGATGGGTCTCATTTTATGGGGTGTTGTTTTGTTGTTGAATTTGGCTTTGTTGGGTTAGAAGTAGAAATAACAGCAAATGGTTCAGGGTAGATGAGGAAAACGATGCAGCTGTAGTTGTGTTTGAGTTAAATGTCATATTTTGTTTTAAAAAATTAACCGTTTTAGTCCTTATAATTTTGGTTTAGGCAGTTATGATGCCCTTATCCATAATTGGCAAAGATGTTGCCATTTTGTTTGATGGATTTGGTGATGCGTTGTCGTTTTACTCAGTGTAATGTGTTCTTATAAATGAATGAATTCAGATTAACCTTTTTGGTCCCTGTGTTTTTATATCGCAACATGAACATATCCTACCTAATGTACAATCATTGTCACATGTTGGGGGAATCTAGAAATAAACAATCCGAAAATGAACAATCCAGAAATTAAGAAAGAAACAAATGCATAAAATATTCCAAAATTAACAAGATTCCAAAAGGGCCCTTAATAGTACAAAATAATGCATAGACATATGTAAAGCTCTTGTCCAAAATATATATGCCTATGCTCATGAAAACTAATAAAGGCATAACAAAAGCCAATAATTCACAAGGTCCAACATTTCTTTGTTGCTGCATGAGTTGCTGAGTTGGTGGGTGTGCATTTCATCAGGGTTGTTGGACATGAGGGCCACTTTGACTTGTCTGCAAAAACGATGGAAAAATACAATATAGTGAAATGTGTGATATGGCTTCGATTAATCCCTATATGGAAAAATACAATATAGTGAAATGTGTGATACTCAAACTAATAATCTGAAATTGTTAATTGATAAAATATTTATGTTAGGTACTTTTTGTTTATCGCTCATTATAATGTAAGGCACTCCATTGTTGTCCTCTCCAATACATAGCTATAAGCACTCCAAGAACCATTTCCAGATCTCAGTGTTTTTCCCCTCAACAATACACAAAGCTATGGGAAATTTGCCCTTGTTCCCATCCAATGATACCCCTACCAACATAACTCCTTGAAAATGACCCTTAAGGTATGTCCTATCCATGCCAAAAAAAGGTCTGCATCCTTGTAAGAAACCATGAATGCTTGCACTGAAGCTTACAAAGGCTTTTTTGAGAATTGGAGGGGTTATCCATATTTATTATATCCTAAAATGAAAATTTCACAATAGTACCTGAATTTCAACATTTCAACATTTCACAATAGGGATGCAGCTTTGCATAAGCTTCAGTATGTGTCCTTTCATTCTCCATATGAGCCTTTGCCTTAGCTTTATATATCTTCCAACGTTTCGTTTCAACCCCAAAGTGTTTTCTCAAATGTTCTTCTATGCTTGCATAACTAATATCTGGATATGCCCTTAATTCATCACTCGTCATTTTTACTATCTATGTTGTTGTTGTGTTTTTGTGTGTTTCACTCCTCTGGCAGTTGTGTTTTGCCCCGATAGTTTTAACCTTAAAATTCATCTTGTCAAGCAGCCTGCTTGCATGCATCTGTTATAGACATTCACACCCTTCACCACCAATTATACCATCACAAACAGCCGTAAGCCTAACTTTGTCATTTTTCAATATCGCAATATCGTAACCACCTGGAGTAGCATAGTTTCTAAGCACCTCCCTTAAATGCTTTATGTCTCTAAACAACATCCCTTAACTGAATTCAAACCCTTATTAACTGGCCCTGTGAAGATATTACCACGTATACCCCTCAAAGGGTTGGAGTGGTCATACCCATCTTCATCATTATTATCAGAGTCGGTTTCACCTTTAGAAGAATCCCCAAAAGAGGCACTTAAAAATTCATTATCTTTATCAGAGCTATAACCTGAGTCACTACTACCAATTCCATTGTTAGAATTAGTTTCACTTTCACCATCACTTTCATGTCTCGCATAATCGTTATCATTCTCACAATCATTAGTGTCATTATATTCCTTATCACTCATAATGAAATCTTCGTCAACCTTCTTGTTTTTGTGAAACCTATACTTGGGTTGGGCTTTTTTAGTGGATACTCTCTTCTTCACATTTTTTTTCTCTTTGGTTTATGCCTCAGTTTGGGTCATGGTATCCATTTCGGGTTGAGGGTTGGCCTCGGATTGGGTATTGCCTTAGGGTTGGGTGTTGGTTTATGTCTCTATTTTGAAAGGGTCTTGGTTAGGGGCTTCGGTTTGGCTGGGGATGTTGGGTTGATTGTGCATGGGATACTTTGTCTCGGTTTGGTTCTCAACCTCAGTGCGGATCTGTGTTGGATCAATCACCTCTGCATCATCCTTATTACGAACACTCTCCCACTTATCCAACGGTCCACCAACAACATCAACTGTAATAAGAATATTTACTTGATACCTATAGCTATCAAATAAAAGCATAACATCTCCACCATTTTCCACTGCAAAAACCCCTACCATTATGGAAAGTCAACACTGCACATGAAGGAATGTTGGGAAAGCAACACATCACATCGTCAAACAAGTCCAGGAACGAGTATATGCCCTCGTCAACATTTTCTACTGCAACTTCAACGAAGTCGTACAAAAACATCAAAGTGTGCAATGATACACACCTCATCTGTCAAGAAGAGAAATTGCTAATCAATTGGTCCAACTTAATATGTGATGAATTACTAACCCACAACAAAAACCCTTAACAAAAGAATCAATTGCATAATCTTACCTTTACAGTGTTCTGAAACGTACCCGAAACTCGCCTTTCACAATGTCGTTTTGGAATTTTGATTGAACAACGACACAAACACTTTGCCTGAGGAAATCGCTATTGCAAAACGTCCGACAAAATGCCGTCGTCTTGCTTTGCTAGGTTTTTTATTTCCTTTAGTTATTGCAACTTGTGTTTCTAGGGTTTTGCCGATTTCATGAAAGTGGGTTGTGTTATTGGGTTTCCACCAAAAAAGGCATTCTTGCAATTAATGAGAGTGATAAGATTGAGTTCCAAAGAGACGTTCATTCTGAAAGAAGGAGGGAAACATGCCTCCAACGTGTCAAAGCTATATGGCATGTCTTAAGGGTATAATTGTCTTTAAACGTGTCTCGTCAATTTTCACAGATGACGTGTAACGACAGGGACGAAATAGGAGGATTTTCAAAACACAAGGATGCGATAGGAGATTTCATTAAAACATAGGGATGCTACAGTAATTAATTCAAACTATTTCTGACAAACACTCATATTTCTTCTACCATATATCCTTTATAACCCCTCATTTTCTTGAAGATTATAATCAACAATTATCTTGAACCAAGAACTATCAAAATCTAAAATATCACCAGGCCATAAAAGATTAGACCAAGCTAACTTGAACACTAACAAAGTCACTCCTTCTACATTGATTATAATTTTTTAAATCTTTATGAGTAAATCCTAATTGCTCTTTACCTCCAGCTTGAATTGCCATAAATTCATGGGCTAGTCTTAGCCTAATGCTTGCATCATCTGCATTACTGCTTTGCAATTATTGAAATTCATCAATTTGTCTTTGTGACTTCATCACTTTTGATGGTGTTGCCAAAGGATTAACATGATGTGCATTTCAATTCCAAGTCCACCACTTTCCACTTGATTGTCGTCGGACAGAGAATATAGCTTCACATCCACATATAGTTTGTGTTCGTTCCCTTTTGCAAATCCCTATTTGGTTCTTTCCTATGTCCTTCCTTATTACATACCTAAGTCCTGATTTTCCACTGCTTTGTGCCTGGTATGCATGTACCGCCATGTGTGCGAATACTGAATCCAATTGTTCTTACATACTTGTTATACCATTTTCTGGCATGTTCTAAATTGGACCATTCTAAACACCAAATACTGGTAACCTCTCCATTAGAAAATCAAACTAATTCATCTGTAATTATTATAGACAAAATTAACGTAAGTTACTTATTAGAAAATAAAAAAGAGAAACAATTCAAATAACAATCTATCTCAAACCTTCTTGATTAATGGTTGATTTGAATTTCCACAAATTTCTATTTGGATTATTCTCCACGAGCAGATCCATGTTACATGCTATTCAATAAACAAGTAATGATTAATACTTAAGAAAAAAAATCTAATTTTTACGGAGGAACATGTAAAAGTGGTAAAACAAATAATGCATATTTATACTTGTTAATATAAATACCTGGGTAGCAAATATTCAATATTTTTTTAAGCCAAACATGGTTGGGAAATCAAACTTGATGAAAACTATTTTCTGGTTTGATTTAATCTCAATCAACAATATTTGCATCCACGTAATCGGAAGTATATAACCTTATAAATTTATAGGCCTAATACATGTGAATCCCCTGAACTTGTATTAAACGTGCAATTTTCCCCTTGAATTTTACGTGAGCTTACGGACCCCCTTCAACTTGCAAAAATGACTTATGTTTCCTCTCAAACTTCCCTTGAACTTTGCGAACGCTTACAGACCCCCTTCAACTTGCAAAAATAACTCATATTACTCCTCAAACTTTGAAAACATTTCCGTTTAACTATTTCTTAGCAAATATTCTATGAACTTTTCCTGCTTATACCATGCATGAAATGAGAGTATGTCTGTTGGGGGCATAAATGCCTTTAACAATGTCTGGAGGAAAATTTCCTTCCTATACAATGTGAGAGATAGTTATTTCAATTTCTTGCGTGAAATGTTTAAAAAGAAAAAGTGTGAAAATACTCAATGAGCACAAAAAAAGATGAAATATTTAAACAAGAAAGGATAAAAATACTCAATAAGCACAAAAAAATTCATAGAATATTTGAACACAAGCTGTAATTCTTTTTTTTTTCTTATTTAAAGAAAAAGGTAAGTTCAGAGGAGAAATTGCACGAAATAGTTGCTAAGACATAATTAAACGGTTACATTTTCACTGTTTGAGGAGTAACATGAGTCATTTTTGCAAGTTGAAGGGGGTCTTTAATCACTCGTAAAGTTCAGGGGAAAATTGCATATTAAATACAAGTTAAGGCATGTATTACGCCAAATTTATAACTGAAGCACTTTCAATTGGAAATAGACAAGAAAAGCGTAGACGAGAGCCAATAGAAAAAAAAAATAGAAGAACAAAAGCATTTATCATAGATGCGACTTGCAGCAGAGTTCTTGAAGGTTTTTTGTTAATGCGGCAGGTTCGATGGGGTGCGGCT
Source organism: Flueggea neowawraea (assembly GCA_948243855.1). Taxonomy (NCBI): domain Eukaryota; kingdom Viridiplantae; phylum Streptophyta; class Magnoliopsida; order Malpighiales; family Phyllanthaceae; genus Flueggea; species Flueggea neowawraea. Next base: position 2,900 of record CAODLS010070790.1, on the reverse strand, counting down.
AAATGGGCTAGGGTTTTCCAGAATTGTTAATTACTTGGCTGGGATTGACTCAATGTGAGCTGTTGGGCTTAATTGATTGAAAAAAGGCGAGTCACAAAAATATCACGGTTTTGACAATTAATTACAAAAATTGTTTATTTATTTTCTTCTCGTTCACATTCCATTTTTTTTTACATCACTTTATAGGGCTTATTTTTCTTACATCGTTCGGCGCAACAATTTTTTTTTACATCCAACAAAAGGTCATTTTTCTTATATTTTTTATATAATTCATTTTTTTCAGTTTTAATCCTTGTATTTTATTTTTTTATCATTTTATACATTTTTTATTTTTTAAATTACTCTATTTTTTAGAATCAACCTAAAATCAACTCTACAAAATTTTTTAAAAATCTTAAAATCAACCTAATATCAATTCTATATAAAAAATTTTAAAATCAACCTAAAAATAACTCTGAAAATTTTTTAAAAATCTTAAAATCAACCTAATATCAACTTTATATAAACTCGACATAAATTTTTTTAGAATCAACGTAAAATGAACTTTACAAATTTTTTTAGCACCTGTTTATATAAACTTTATAAAAACTTTATATAAAATTTATTAATTTTACATAAATTTTATTAATTTCATATAAACTTCATATAAATTTAATATAAACTTAATATAAATTTTTTCAAAATTTGTAAAAAAATCTTAAATCTTAAATAATTTAATAAATTTAATATAAACTATAAACTCATTATAAACTTTTAAAACACTTAAAAAGCTCTTTTTGGCAAACCTCAAAAACATTTTGAAAACTTAATAAAAACATTATATAAACTTTATATCAACTTATAAACTTTGCATAAACTTAATATAACTTTTGTCAAAACAACTTATTTTAGTAACCTAAAAAATCAACCTTTTATAAAATCAATGTAAATCGTTTTCAAAAACATCCAACTATATCTTAAATAAATTTTTATAACCTTTAAATAAATATTTCTGAGAATTTTTCAACCTAAAATTTTGAAAACCTTTTAAAATTTTTTGAAAACCTTTTATTTTTTTTTTTAAATCAACTCTACATAAACAACCTAAAATATTATTTTTTAATTTTTGAAAAAAAAAACTAAAAAATAACCTAAAATCAACCCTACATAAACTTTTTTAAAATCAGCTCTACATAAACTTTTTTATTAAATCAACCAAAAATCAACACCACATAAAAAAATTTAAAAACTAAAACAACTTTTTAAAGCATTTTTTAGCATTTCAAAATAATTTATAGAATAATAGTACGAAAATAAAAAAAGAAAAAAGAAAACATTGCGGCTAGGGTTTAAGAGGAAACCCTAATCGTCGCTCTTAGTGACTAGATCTGGCCGATGCTTTAAGCGACTAGATTTGGCCACACCTCACTTGAACAACAAAAAAATGCAAATGACGACGAGGAGAAGACTAAGGAAAGAAGCGACAGAAGGACGATGCCGAGACTGGAGAGAATGAAACAGAAAGCAGAGATCAACAGAGAGAACGAAACCAAGAGGAGAAGCCATATCTAGTTGTCACTGAGCACGACGCCAACAACAGACATGGAATCGGAGAAGCGAGTCGCAACAGCTCAAGGTGAAGAAGAAAGATGCGGAAAAGATCAAGAAAGAGAGAAAGTAGATCAGCTCGAAGAAATAGAGAGAGAAGAGGCAAGAGAGGCGGCATGAGAGGAGGTGAAGGCTGCGGAAAAAGGAGGAGAGGAGGGAGGGGGGGGAGAGAGAGAGAAGAGTGAGTAGATGGAGAGAGGAGAGAGAAAAGAAATAGACTGAAAAAGAAGAAAGAATAAAATGAGGACTTAATAGAAATTTAGTTTATATAGACTAAAAATTGTGGTACAAATTGTAAATTATGAGTTAAAAATTAAGAAAACCAGTCAATTGGAGTGTGTTTGTAAGAAAATGTTCTCATGGTAGTCAACAGTGTAATTAATCCTTGAAATAAATGGCTTAGTGAGATTTTAATGTGTTGGCTCTATTTGGACCTTGGATTTAATTGGGAATATGTGATCAAATTTGAGCCATTAAAAGTACATAAAACACGTTAAGCCAAAAGCACCTTAGCCCTTCCCGTTCACCTAGACTGGGAATTTAATATCTAGATGGAATGATGATTATCAGAGTTCTAGGAGCGGGATTTTGCAATAACAATAGGAAATTACATGGCTGATGGTTGTTACTCAAATTTTATGTCTTCTTGCAGGCGGATTTATTTCTTGCCCCACATATTCATGCAGCAATTAAAAGATTCAATCTTGACATGGTAAGGCTTGTTCCTCAACTAAATTCATGTATGCTTGCCTCTCTTATGATTTAAGTATTCCATTTCAGTTCATCATGCAATTAATTTTATATTATTTATTGTATGCCTTTCAATCTTGTTGTAAAGAAAAGTTGAATTCATCTGCTAAATCAAATCGGGATCTCCATCATATCTATTCACTTGTTGTTTTTGGCTTGTCTAGTTGTTATCGCTCATCCAAACAGTGATCCACTCCCTATCACCATATTCGTTTACTTTAGATGATCTCTGTACTTGATCTTCTGAGAAGTTTCTTGTTTAATACAGACTAGGTTCCCTCTTCTTCTGAAGTTTCACGAGGCATTCAACGATCATCCAGCATTTCAGAAAGTCTAGCCGTAAAATCAGCCAGACACACCTTCATCTAGCACCAGTTGAACTGGGTATGGGATAAAATGCTAGTTGGCGTAGCCTAAGGAACATACGGAGGTCATTTGTACTGTGGCATTTACAATGGAGTCAGAAGTGGTTGGATTGATGCTTTATTCTGCTATTATGTATATAGAGAACATCATAATAATGACCAGATGAACATGTGAAAATAATAAGATTGATGCCCACA